>LPNX010477656.1:403024-435336 GCA_001517045.1 Pseudotsuga menziesii
TCGTTTCAGAACAGATCCGGTGAACTTCGGTCATCGAGAAGGTGGCAGGATTGTATCATCCTTGGACTTCGGTTCAGAACGGGTCCGGTGAACTTCGGTCATCGAGAAGGTGGCAGGATTGTATCATCCTTGAACTTCGGTTCAGAACGTATCCGGTGAACTTCGGTCATCGAGAAGGTGGCAGGATTGTATCATCCTTGGACTTCGGTTCAGAACGGATCCGATGAACTTCGGTCATCGAGAAGGTGGTAGGATTGTATCATCCTTGGACTTCGGTTCAGAACAGATCCGGTGAACATCGGTCATCGAGAAGGTGGTAGGATTGCATCATCCCTGGACTTTAAGTCCAAAAGAGATCCAAAGACTTCTTTGTCTTTGTACTGTGGTTTGCAGGTTGTTGCTGATGATGATGATGTTTCTGATTGAAAGATCAGAGTGTGATGATGATGATATTTTGATGTTGATGTTTTGATGATAATGATGTTTTGATGATGATGATGTTTCTGATCGAAAGATCAAAGTATGATGATGATGATGTTTCTGATCAAAAGATCAGAGTATGATGATGATGTTGTTGCTGATCGAAAGGTCAAAGTGCTGAAGATGTTGCTAATCAAAAGGTCAAAGTGTTGAAGATGTTGCTGAAGATGTTGCTGATCGAAAGGTCAAAGTGCTGAAGATCTTGCTGAAGATGTTGTTGATCGAAAGGTCAAAGTGCTGAAGATGTTGCTGAAGATGTTGCTGATTGAAAGGTCAAAAGATGTTGATGCTGATCAAAGAGTTAATGTCGTTGAAGATTGAAGACGAAGACTATATGATGTTGAAAAGCTTCCAATGATTTATAGATGTGTTACCCTGATGATGTTGATGATGTCCTCTATCTCTCTCCTACTATTGTTGTTGTTGATGTTGTTGTAGAATACCCTTCTCGTTAAGGGGGAGTGTTGAAATATTGTAACTTCGAAGAATATTCTATATGTATCTTTTTGTGGTCCCCAATGGTCCTACCGGGAGAACCACTTGTATTACTTTGTACCCCGATGCTTCTAATCGGAAAAACTAATAAGAGTCATGAGGTAGTCCCCTCTAATTGTAAAGGTGGGTCATTAGCACCCCAGTGTGGTTACTTGAGCCTACATGTGTAACTCGAGCCTACATGTCGGTTGAGTTAATTAAAATGAATGGATGAATATAAATAGAGGTGAGGCGCTCCTCATTTGAAGCACACACTCTCACTTGTATAGCGCATTAGTGGAGAAGAGAAAGAAGTATATGGAGAAGGAGGAGGATCAAGCTTTGATCTCCTTGTTGGTTTTATCTTTTATCTTTTGGGGCATCTATATTGAGGAAGCTTTTGCTGGGTTTTTCCCTTTAGGGTTTTCCCAGGATAAATCTTTGTGTTCTCTTTTGTATGGTTGTGCTTGTCTATCTTTCAGTGATCCTGTTTATATGCTTTTGTTATGAAATCGAAATGAAATACTAATGATCTAGCTTAGCATATGAAAATTTAACACAGCCGGGTTTATGTTGAGCTGATTTAGCATGCTTTGCATTTTTGGATTTGATTTTGTCGCTGGATAGGTGTTGTTTGCTAATGTAATTCTCAGATCTGATTTGGGGGTCAGATCTTTCCTAAAGGCTGTTGAAATTATCTAACAATTATGTATTTGCAGTGTCTACACAGAACTCTGAATAGGGTTTCTAGAGAAATCAGATTCAACTTAGGGCTAAAACATTTTTGGGTGTAGATCCATAGCATTTTGTGAGATGAAATTTTTCATCGGTACACAAAATTTTAACGACTACTAACTTGGTATGTGTAATGTGTGAAAAGGATGAGACATTTCAGCATGTTTTTTGGAAATGCCGTACCACTGATGGTTTTGGGCCACCACCTCTTTGCAGCCCTACTCTCATCGAAGGGGCTCCTTCTGGTGAAAACTTGGATGGTTAGGGATCAATGCAAACTACCTTTGCATACAATTTGATTGTGTTAAAGAAATGTAACTTCGGAAGATATTCTATTGTACTTTTATTGTTATTATTATTATTCCTCCTTTCAAAGATGTTCCCCCAATCAGGGATGTCATTGATGTACTTGGTCATGTAAAAGTCATGAGGTAAAACCTCCATTGTAATTCGGGTCAATAGTACCCACAAAAGTATTATGAAAATGTTATTTTGAGTCTCCCAAGGCAAGACAGCCCTAGTTGAGAGGAGAAGTCGGCCCTATTGGGTTATTAGGCTTCTCAACTGATGTATATAAATAGGTGATGCGCCTCCCTCTTTTGGACACACTCAGCACTCAAGCAAGTTCGCTAGAGAGAGAAGAAGCAGTCCATCTAAGAGAGAGGAAGCAGCTGGTGTTATCTTTGGGGTCTTACACTGTACTTGGTTGAAGTCTATATCGAAAAAGTTTTGTTGGGTTTTCTCCCCAATGAGGGTTTCCCAGGAAAAATCTCTGTGTTCTTTTGTGTTGTTGTGCTTGTCTTTCTTTCAATGATCCTATATTGCATATGGTTATAATGTTATGATGCTAAATGTTTTAAGATCTTGTATAACCATTAAAATTCTAAAATGGTATCAAAGCCACCCTGAAAGAAGTCATTGTGCAGTTGAAACACTATTACTACTAGAGCTACTAGAGATTAGGGCTTCATGCTTGAAACCCTAGAAGGTAAAATCTAGTCATCTTGGCATTTTCGCTATAACTCGATCTTGGTGAAGGCTCAGGAGCTAAAACTTGGGCAGGTCGAGGATGAAATGTGGATGTACCTTGTGTGCAAGTTTCAGCCTCAAATTCGTTGTACTTCAAGAGATATGATCCCTCCAAATCAAGGTTCCATCCTCTTCCAGAATTCAATCTTATAATGGTGACCTAGGGAGAAATGTTATATCTCGAGCTAGGAAGATCAAAATTGAATTTTGTCAGATGTTCCAAAAAGGGCTCGGACTGCAATTTCTCTGGTACTAGTTTCAAAACCCGAAAAGGTCAAACAGTGACATGTGGCAGTCCGTACAAGTTCACTATACTGAACCAGTCCATAAACAGGTCACCTTGGGAAACTTAGCATAAGTTCCACTTGGTGAATCCGATCTTGCTATAACTTGTGGGGTTGGAAAGAAGACAAATCAAGGTACCTCAGGATGAAGTTTTAGACTTTGAGGAGCAGGAATTTCAGAGATACATCATATAATTAAGACTGGACAATTCTGCAAAAGAAATTGAAGAAACTAGGGCTTCCTGATCCGAGCACTTCCCTCCATAGATCTGTTGAAAAAGGAGGACCATCTAACTCGCCCTAGGAGGGCGCATCTTTCTATGGAGAGGGTTTCTAATTCTGTGGATTTTCAATTTTTTACCTAACACTGCTGCCGAGAAAACTAGGGCATCATATATTTTTCCAAGTCTATCCACAATTTTGGGAAAAGGAGTATACTGATCACCTCGCCTTGAGAAGGCGAATCTTTCTATCCAATCAAATCTAAAAGTCACCTAAGTTGAAAAATTAGGGTTTCTATGTTAAACCCTTTGCCCACTAGAAGCAATCTTCTGGAAAATCATTGAAGGAAGCATCCAGTTGAAGCAATCTCATTGGTAAGTTCTATTCTCTCTATTTCCATTTAACGTTCTCAATTTTATCAAGATGACAAAATAGAACGAAGCTTGAGGATAAGCTTGAAGGAGCTAAGAACTTTTGGGCATTGAAGTATAGAGTGCTTCTCATACTAGAAGGGCATGATTTGGAGAACTATGTCAAAGAAGAAGTTGCAGATCCAGAGAGAGATGAAGACAAAGCAAAGCACAAGAACTTGGTCAAAACCAAGTGGAGTATTTTTGTCTCCATCAAAGACCATTTGATCTCACATGTATCCTCTTCGGAGACTCCTAGGGAGATGTTCGATGTATTGACCAACTTATATGAAGAAAAGAATATCAACATGAAGATGACCTCGAGGACTCAACTCAAGAGTGCGAAGATGCAGATGGCAGAAATCATCCAATCTTATTTCACAAGGGTCTCACAGATCAAAGAACAACTAGAAGCTATTGAAGACGATGTCGAAGAAGTGGAAGTGGAGATAACAACCTTGAATGGTCTCCTAAGATTGTGGGAATCCTTCATTCAAGGAATTTGTTCTAGAAGGAAGCTCGATTGATAGCAAGAGAGGAAGTGATGGATGAAGATGACAATCAATCTCTAACAACTCATGCCAAGAAGAGAAAGACCAAGAAGGAAGAACATTCTCGCAAGAATAAAAGATTTCAGAAGAAGGACCTCTCACAGCTCAGATGTTACACTTGTGATGAGAAAGGACACCTTGCGAAAGAATGTCCCAAGAAGAAAGAATGGAAGGATACTACAATCGAAGAGTACCAGTCGATCATGAAGAGTGGTGTCTGGGACATGGTTCCGAGACCTAAAGGGAATTCTATAGTGGATCTACTAGATCAAGCAATCAATAGACAACAGTATCTACAAAGCAAGGTTCATGGTTTCTCTCATAAAGAGGGAGTCGATTATGGCAGGACGTTGCTATTATGACAAGACACACTTCTTCAGTGGTGGATATTACACTAGATAAATGGTGTAACCAAAGTAAAAGAGCAAATCGAGCAACCACCAAGACTCGGGACTCTCTACAAAGAATCACAAATGCGTAGAAGGCATTGTACAGACTCAGAAGGCACTTATGGGATAACACATACAGTTATATGAGGAGCTTGAGGATCATCTAAAGTGATGGAGATCTCAACCTTTGCTACAAGGTTGAAGATGGAAGCCTACAGAGGACAAGAAGCTCATAGATGGGTGCAAGAGGAACTTGCAACAAAGTTCGAGATGGAGGATCTTGATATCCAGTGGCCTTGAAAGATGACATAAATGGATACGTCGAAGTTCAACAATAGAGGAGGCTACCTGTCACTCCAATACAAAATGTCTCGATGCAAAAAGTACAAGATGTAGAGGAAGGATGGTGCTTGGCTTCAAAGGGAGTGACCACGATAGATCTCAGAGTTCAAGAATCTTGACATGATTCTCGGAATTAGAGGTGTGGCCGAATCCAGAGAATATTTTCCTTAATCAAGAGAAATATGCAGTCGATATTTTGAAAAGGTTCGAGATGTTGGATTCCAATGCTATAGCTACACTGATAGCATCAAACTTGAAGTTGTTATATGATCCCACTTTAGGGACAGTTGATGCCACAGTTTACAGGTAGATGATTGGTTCGTTGATGTACTTGTCGAACAATATTTGCTTCACGGTGAACACCTTGAGTCAGTATATGGTGGAGCCTGTTAAAATTAGTGTAGCTGCGAGACCCATTCTCAGGGAGGATGGTAGCCTAGTTAGTTAACTAGGATAGAGTAAGACCCTAGAAGGTACCTTAGGGCCCCCAATAGTCTCCTAGGGGTTTTGGTCTAGGACCAAGCAGGTTGATGCCATGGGAAATCCCTAGCATGTGGCTAGGGCCCCTATGTGCCTCTAGGGTATTCTAGTCTGGGACCAGGGACACGATGTCTAAGTAGATCCTGTAGGTAGAGGCAGAGACTTATTTTGGTCTGGGACCAAGGACACGATGTCCAAGTAGGTCATGCAAGTAGTTGATCAATCTTCAGTCTGGGACTGAAGCTCATCTTAGTATTGAGGACCATTCTCCGGGAGAATGGAGGACCCGGTCGGGGTCCAAGGGTTGATCAACATGATTCATTCTGGGACTGAAACTCAGCCTAGGGCTGAGAGCCATTCTTTAAGAATGGAAGATGATGATGCAAAATGTCCTCTCTCCTAATCGATTACTGCTAGGTTGTTTCTCAAGGGACTGGCCACCCCTTGATGATGTCCCTAGCACCTAACCCTTAGGAGCAGTATTGAGGACCAAAGAATTGTACCATTCGGTTTGGATCTTCCCCTTATACAGTGATGATAAAATATATGAAACAATGTACCTTGAGAGAGAGAAAAGTTTAAAGTCCTTGGTCTTGTTGGTCCTATAGGTAAGTATTTGTCCACCCTCTTAGTTCACCTTGATCTTGTGGGTTTGTGGGTTGTTTTATTGTGACCCCCTTGGTTGACTCATGGTTCTTTAGCCTACTTGGTCCTAGCACTCTTATTATGTGTGTACCTTTGTTATGATGACTCTTACCTTATGGGTTTTATCCTAGGTCATATTTACTTTATGGTTTTATTAATAAAACCTTTGGTCCATTTACCTTATGCTTTTATCATAACACCTTTGGACCACTTATTTATGACCTTTAGTCTATTTACTTTATGGTTTTATTTTTATGACCTTTGGACCTTTAGTTATGATTTTATTTCTTGGTTCATTATTGGACCTTTGGTACCTTATCTTAAGGTTTGTCAAGGTTATAAATTTATAGGCTTAATTAGAACGTGGAATCTGATTTTGATTCCCGTCTAAGCCTGTTGATTGCTTGACCTTGTGGATACCTTCTGGTATGAGCAGTGTATCCTTCCACACTCTGCATGCCTGCATTTTTCAAGAGTCGCGTGATTGTGATCTTGTCTTTAGTGTGATCGTGATTTCTCTGCAACTCACCATGACTCCTCCCCTGCTCCCACGTGACTGCTCCCTTCATGTGACTAATCACCTATCTCTCGCAGTCTCACACTTACACCCACGTGACTGTGTTATCTCGTGACTACTCCTATACTCTGCACGTGACTGCATGTGACTGTACACTTTACCTCTGCCCTCTACCTGCGTGACTGGGTTCTCCTATGATTGCTTGCTCCGCGCGTGACTAGACTGGGTTCCCTCTGCCCTAGCATGATCACCTCTCTCTGCGGCGTGATCTTCTGTTGTTTTGCAGCATGACCGTGAGTTTGTTTTCAAGTGTGGACTGTGGTTTTTCCCCAGTGTGACCGTGAATTTGTTTTCAAGTGTGGACTATGGGTTTTCCCACAGCGTGACCGTGAGTTTGCTTTTCAAGTGTGGACTGTGGGTTTTTCCCCAACGTGACCATGAGTTTTCCTTTCAAGTGTGGATTGTGGGTTTCCCAGCATGACCATGTGTCTTCTACAAGCCTGACTATGTGTCTCTACTCAATGTGACTACATCCTTACTCAGCATGACCATGTGTCTTTTACAAGCATGATTGTGAAAGCATGACTGTGTGTCTCTGCTCAATGTGGCTGCATCCTTACTCAGCATGACCATGTGTCTTCTGCAAGCATGACTGTGTGTCTCTCGAAATGTGACTACATCCTTGCTCAGCATGACCATGTGTCTTCTACAAGCATGACTGTGTGTCTCTGTTCAATGTGACTGCATCCCTTGTTCAATGTGACTGCATCCCTACTCAGCATGACTGTGTGTCCTTTGTCAGCATGATTGTTCTAAGTATGACTGTACTTGTTGACTAAGAATCCTAGGTCAGTATGTTATTGCTTTAAATCTCTTAAGCTCTCTCTCAAGGTCAGACAATTGTTTACACAGTTGACTTGTCCCTTCAATGACAAGATCAACCTAAAGTATCTAAGTATAAGGTTGATTCGAATAATGGTTATGATTCTTTACTACTGATATCTCCTGTACATTATTTCATCATGTTGTTACTGTACATGGCATTTGATGAATCTCGAGGACCAACTTTAACGCAGTGACTAATGGAGCGTTAAGTTGAAAGAGATGAAAATTATGTTTGTTTTATTACAGTTTAAATTTATTAAAAGCAGTACTATTCTTAATTTGATTTTATAATTATGTTTATGCATTAAAGTTTATTACTTATGTTAAAAACTCCTCTAAGCCTAAAACTTCAACAAAGCCTAGATATGTTCACTTAATTGCAACAAAACATGTGATGAGGTACCTAGAGGGTACATTGGATTATAACCTCATATATGCATCTGATAGTGAGATTAGACTACACGATTATGTAGATTCAAATTGAGTAGGCAATGTTGAAAACAAAAAGAGCACTTTAGGATGTTGTTTTAGTTTGGGATCAGGTGCGATCTCATGGCTGAGAAGAAAGCAAGGGAAGATTCCTCAAGTGATGAGGAATATGTACTTTGATCTAGAAGGATTCAACCCATGAAGACGAAGATCATGCTTTTCCATTTTCGCATGGAATAAGAAGGGAAGCATTTGTAGGGACACAAATTCAGCACCAGTACATAGTCCTATGTGATCTGTGGTGTATAAGACTTGCTCGGAATTTTTTATCATGAACAAGATAGGCACAGGTCCTCAGAATTAGACGATGAAGTAGAGTACGTTGTCAGAGACTCCAGTAATCTCTGCAAGGAGACAGAGATCAAGAGGGAGTCTAACAAACAAAAGATAAGTATTTGAATTATTATTTCCTGTATATCTAGTTGCTTAAATAATATTGTTAAGTTGTGTACATATTTATGTTCCTAGATTTAGGAAATGTATTATGCATGTTAGATTTTTTGCATTCATGAACACTATACTACTAATATGCATGTGATGGGTAAGTGGCCTATGGTGTTGTAAAACATTCCAATGCTACTTATCTAGAATGAAACCTATTTACTGACATGTTGGGAGTAGTGCACACTCAGAATTAGACAATGAAGTAGAGTACGTTGTCAGAGACTCCAGTAATCTCTGCAAGGAGATAGAGATCAAGAGGGAGTCTAACAAACAAAAGATAAGTATTTGAATTATCATTTCCTGTATATATAGTTGCTGAAATGATATTGTTAAATAGTGTACATATTTATGTTCCTAGATTTAGGAAATGTATTATGCATGTTAGAGTTTTTGCATTGATGAACACTATACTACTAATACGCATGTGATGGGTAAGTGGCCTATGGTGTTGTACAACATTCCATTGCTACTTATCTAGAATGAAACCTTTTTGCTGACATGTTGGGAGTAGTGCACACTCTCAATAATGTTCTAGTAGAGATGGAAGGCATCTAGAAAATTACCATATGTATACGGAACATGGATGAATGTTATATTGGCTAAAAATAGTTGCGTGACTGTGTGACATATGTTTCTATGTATAAGGATTTGTCATTATGAATATGTTTTGAAAATTATGAAATATTTCTAATCATGCAACTGAATTTGACTTGTAGGAAAGATCGTGTGCAGTCACCTACAAGAGAAGAATGATGAAGAACAAGTTGTTGATGTATTTGAAAAGGACAATGATTGTCCAGCATTCATTTGCAGACGATAGTGATCCAGCATTCATTTGCGGATATTGGTCCTGCATTCACTTGCAGGCGATGATGTCTTAGCATTCTTATGCTTAGGATGGTCCATCTTTCATTTGCAAACGATGAGGATCCAGCATTCATTTGCAGACGATGATGTCCTAGCATTCTTATGTTGAGGATGGTCCAGCGTTCAATTGCAGATGATGAGGGTCTAGCATTCATTTGCAGACGATGATGTCCTAGCATTCTTATGTTGAGGATGGTCCAGCATTCATTTGCGGACGATGATGCTCCAACATTCTCATGCTAAGAGTGGTTCAGCATTCATTTGCGGACGATGATGCGCCAGCATTCATTTGTGGACGATGATGCTCCAACATTCTCATGTTGAGAGTGGTCCAACATTCACTTGCGGACAATGATGCTCCATCATACTCATGCTGAGAGTGGTCCAACATTCTCATGCTAAGAGTGGTCCAGCATTCATCTGTGGGCGATGATGCTCTAGCATTCATTTGCAGATGATGATGCTTCAGTATTCTCATGCTAAGAGTGGTCCATCATTCATTTGCGGACGATGATGATCCAGCATTCATTTGTAGACGATAATGTTCCAGCATTTTCATGATGAGCGTGATCCAACATTCATTTGCGGATGATGATGTTCCAGCATTTCCATGTTGAGGGTGTTCCAGCATTCATTTGTTGACGATGATGATGCAAATGATGTTCCAACATTTACTTGTTGATGGTGCAGATGATGTTCTAGCATTTGTATGAAGATGATGTTGTTCCAACATTCACATATCGATGATGATGATGATGTTCCAATATTTTCATACTGACGATGATGATATTGTTCTAGCGGTCACATGCTGATGTTCACGATGATGATGTTCCACGATGATCACGTTTGTAATGATGTTCCACGATGATGATGTTCGTGATGATGATGTTTCGTGACAATGATGTTCCACGAATGATCATGATGTTGATGTAGTTGTTGAAAACTTCCTATGACATATAGACTCACCAGTCAGTTGTAAAGTCATTGTTGTTGTTGTTGTTGTTATAGAATACCTTCCTTGTTAAGAGGGCATGTTAAAGAAATGTAACTTCGAAAGATATTCTATTGTACTTTTATTGTTATTATTATTATTCCTCCTTTCGGAGATGTTGTTCCTTCGATTGGGGATGTCATTGATGTACTTGGTCATGTAAAAGTCAAGAGGTAAAACCTCTGTTGTAAGTCGGGTCAATAGTACCCACAAAAGTAATATTAAAAAGTTATTTTGAGTCTCCCAAGGCAAGTCAGCCCTGGTTGAGAGGAGAATTCAGCCCTATTGGGTTATTAGGCTTCTCAAGTAATGTATATAAATAGGTAAGACACCTCCCTCATTTGGAGTCTAGACACACTAAACATTCAATCAAGTTCGCTAGTGAGAGAAGGAGCAGTCCACCTGAGAGAGAGGAAACAGCTAGTCTTATCTTTGGGGTCTTACACTGTACTTGGTTGAAGTCTATATCGAGGAAGTTTTGTTGGGTTTTCTCCCCCATGAGTGTTTCCCAGGATAAATCTCTGTGTTCTTTTGTGTTGTTGTGCTTGTCTTTCTTTCAATGATCCTATTGCATATGGTGTAATGTTATGATGCTAAATGTTTTAAGATCTTGTATAACCATTAAAATTCTAACAGATTGGTCACAATTGGATTTCTATGGAAACATCAATGTAAAGTTACATTCAACGAGTATCATCACCCCATTACTTTACGAGAATAGAGGAGCGTTAAGCAAAGGTTGGCTTTACTCCTAAGAGTTAGCCTCAATGTATTCTGTTGAGATATTGAGTCTCTTGCTTTGGAGACCTGAACTCATATGCTAGCCTTTTTAGCGTATGTAGACCGGGATTTTCTTGGCACCCCTATTGTCCATGTGTTGTCATCATCTTGACTCCCAATGTACTTATTTGTTCTCTGAAGTAATATATGAAGCAATTTCAAAAAAGAAACGCATGTACACAAGACAATTTCATATATTGCATCCCAAATCCGTCTAGCCTAGGTCAAAACTTGCACAAGGTAGTCATACTCCCAACTATACTCATTATTGTGGACAATAGCATCCATTGTCAGTTATACGTCAATGTAGTAGACTGGTAACAACTCAAGAAGTTTGTCTAGACTCTAAAGAAGAAAGCTTTAGAAATATCAACACCAATGTTTCAACCTTGAAGAAGAAAGGCTAATAACCATGCATGTGACAAAAACTTATTATCTGAGTTTCCCACAATTGCATGTTTGGCAAAAGCTTTGACTAAGAAGGGAATGCTGCCAAGCTTGTTGAATTTGACAGCATATAATTGTAACTCAAACATTCTAAATGCATATTTGCTCAAAGCTAAAGAGTGTGCACTAAAGTCAATGTTGTTTGGCTGTGTTGAACAAATCAATCTCCGGATTCTCGAATGGATACCTTCAAACCCTAGCCTTTTCCACAAACATTGCACACTTAGACATTTTGTTGATCATGATTCAGTTTCTGTGGTATATGGACTGGCATACAAATACCTATCAGCCATCAGCAGAGATCTTTGATCATAGTGTCAACAAAACAAAGGTTAACCACGCTATTTATAAAAAGATGCCTGATAGTCTGTTCTATTCAAAATCATTATTCTATAACCAGATGATTGATCAGATTATATATGTTTCTGAGATGCCATCGGCTCTTCCAAATTAATTTTAATGTATAAAATGGACATTTGCAATATCATATAGACTCAGAACATCCCTTATGTGTTCTTGACCTCTTCAAATGTTACGTAGGAAAACCCTTTTTATAGATACATGTAAAGAGTTACACTTTTTTTTCTGGAGTCATTTCCAATTGTCGCCAGCAGTTCAACAACTTTACATTCACCTAGTAAACTTTCTTCTAATTTTGAGGAATTTTCGCCAATGAAGGTATGTTCTTTCTCACTTTCAATAACAGATGTTCTTGATGGGCATAACTATGCCTTAATCTTGCCATCTTAGCTTTGGCATCCACAAACAGTACATATTCATATCTTAATGATCCATCATTTTCAATTCATCTTCATTCTAATCACTGCCTCCAGAGCTGCACAGTGTTTCACAAACTGCATGTTCACTGACGTAGCAATATTTACTATTGCATCAGAAAGTTAGGCACGAAATGAAGGTCTAATTTCCAAACTTACAAAGTGGGAATTTTGAAAGAAAAGGCTTTTTGTAGCCCAATGTATTCTAATTTTTTATACATCAAAGTAATCATAATAACAGCTCTTCAAAAGGAATAATCACAAAGTAATTTCTCTAGAAGAAATTCTATAATTTATATCCATGGCAAACCAAACATACCAGTAACTAATGAAAGACATGCAACTCTGACAATCATTTTTATGTATTTGTTAGTCAACAAGAACAAATACAGACCATGAAACTCCATGATCCTTCTCATAATACAGTTAGTTTCTCTCATCTGTCTGAAAAATGAATAGCATGCATGGTCAATATAACATATAACTTGAAGATTCACTTTGAGGAAAAGGAAATTTAGATTGCCAAGCTGAAGCATATTATTTTAATTCCAAATAAGAAGATGATATAAGACAATTTTATTAATGTCTAAAACATGACTACAAATAGGTCAATGGGACAGCAACAATAGTATCAATACACAAGGGCAACTCGTATATAAAACCAAAAACAAAAAACATATCAATTCTAAGAACTAATCTCTATGAGCAAGAAACGAGTGCTTGGGAAAGAAACTGGAATGACACATGAACTGCGAAGATAATAGAATTCCAGCAAATAACCTTTCCACTGAGAAGCCAAACGAACCTAGCCATAAAAGTGAGAAAAAGTTGATGAGAAGCTCTATCCACCTCCAGAACATTGTCACCTTCATACTTCATTCTCTTCCTGCATATCGCAAGCCTCCATAAGTAATTGCAAAAGTAAGTTCATACAACCATCCAAACAACAAAAAGGTGACTATGTCAAACTAATTCAAAGACTTGTAACCAGCATTAAGTGGCTTTCATGCAACACAGTCCTTGACATCCTAATATTAAAGCCACAGAACTCTAGCAGCCATGTGTGTTGTCTTTGAGAGGATAAAAATGTGCTTGACTTTAGAAATTAAGGCAACCCAACGTCACAAGGTTGAGAAAAAGCATTGCACCAATAAGACTGAGTTCTGTTGCAATTTTTTATAAATAAAGGAGCACCGAGTTCAGTCACACAATTCAAAAATAATGGGAAATTGATGTCCATTATACCTTCTTTTATTGGAAAACAAAAAAGCTCGCCATACCTTTCAAATTTGATGGAAACAAAATATGAAGCAAATCAAGCAGTTATCAATTGACTTTATGCAAAATATGTTAGACAAAGCAATGTTTATTTGTAACATTTAGGGTCCTAGAGATCATTAATGTTAAGTTATAAAGCTAGAGTAATACTAAAATTAATGAATGTACATGATTATAATGAAGTGTTTATGATGTAAATAGAACATGCCTTCCCCTTGCAAATATACATGTATGCATTGCATACATATGACATTAACGATTGAATTAAATAATAAATATACATTGTGTTACAGCTCAGATCATCCGCAACATGCTTGCCAGGATATACTAAAGCAAGGGGGTCTTTTGCTACTATAAAAGGCCAAGTCTAGGCTTGGTTATGTAAAAGTGTCAATCTAGCGGGGCTCAAGAGCCATGGTCTAGTCATGGTAGGTCATCTTCATTTTCATTCCAAGAAGTCTTGGCTTAGCGGCATTGTTGACTGCCTCTTAATGGGCGGAAGTCCCCCATCTTGTTGGGCCATTTGGGCCTTGGGTTGGTGTCCGATGCTTCTTGGGGTGGGTCCATTAGGACACATGGCTTAGGGGCCCCTACCCACACTTATTTTTGCTATGTATGAGATGATTGCACATGTAAGGGTTGTCATAACCAGCTTAGCACACCTCCTTTATGCCCACTTGGACCTTCTTCATTGTATGACCACTCCTCTTGGTACATATGTACTCACATCACCATGACATCATCCTCATCTACAAAGCTTTACCTTGCTAAAGGGGAGGACGTTGAGGAATCTTCTACATCGTGGGGGTTAGTTGGGACATGACGTCCTCCTCTAGCTCACCACTCCACTCGGTTGAAGCCATTTGCATCATTTTTATCAATATGTTTAGTCTTTTATGGCTTAATGCCCAGTTTGTGGGTGACAAGCCCTAGTTTTAAGTTATTTTTACTTTTTAGTAAGGTGGGCTCTAAAACTAAGTTGCACAAAACGGGGAAATGAGGACGAGTTGGAAACGTGATCCCCCCAAATTTTGGAAACGAGGAAATGCAATATATATATATATATATGAGCATGGACATTTAAAAAAATGAATGTGAAACATAAATCATAAATCATACATGTTGGCGAATCATTGCCTATATTGGGATCCTATTCATCAATAGCACCCTATGCCTCCCTCCTCTAGGATCTAGCCATTACTTCTAAATCAAACCTCAAAGTTGATTCTCCAAGGACATTAAAAAATACTCAACACCTACAATTTTGATGAAACTTCATGAGATCTAGCTCCACTTCCACGTGAAGGCATATGCTCTCTAGCTACAACTGAAGGCGTATTCCCTCTAGCTACAACTGCACGTACAAAGTCATGCCACAGTTGTGAGAAGCAATTCAAGGATACTCTCACAAACTTTGCCTCATCCACCACCTCACCAACAACACCCAACTCATCACGAACCTATGTAATGCAGGTCAAATATGATGAAACATTTTCTATCGTGGTCATTTTGATGTCTCTCAGCCTACCCCAAAACCATTTTTCGGTTTTGATTATCATCCTGAAACAGCTTAATCAAGGCAACCCACATCATATAGGCATGCTTCTTTCCGGTCACATGAGGCATGAGGTAATCTTTCACAATATCTAGAAGAATGCACCTTCCCTTTACATTCCTCCAATTGTACTCATCCAAAAGGATAGGACCAGATGGTATTGCAAACACTTCTTTGGTTATCTACCATAACCCAAGCTCTTCCAACAAGAAAGTGACCTTCTCCTTTCATTCCACCTTGCCTTTACATTTCTCCAATTGTAATCATCCAAAAGGATAAGATTAGATGGTATTGTGAACAATTCTTTGGTCATCTCCCATAACCCAAGCTCGTCCAACAACAAGATGACCTTCTCCTTCCATGAAATGAAATTCTCTGCTCCCAAAAGTCTGTCCTCGTACCGCAAACCAAGTGTCAAAGAGATTTTCTCAAACCGACCAATAGCTCCTTAACTCTCAGCATTCACTTGCTTCCCACTATGTCAAAACCACTTCTTAGCTGTCATAATTAGAAACTCTCTTGCACATGCAGCTGCACTAAATCAGCACTTCTCATGCAAATCTCTTGCACCCTCAGCTGCTCCAATAGTCCACTGAAAAATCAGAGCCCTAGCTTTGAACCATGTTGAAAAGTGACATAAGTTCGCACATAGTCTCAGAGAACTTACGTCAAACACTTAGAGAAACTCTGGTATTAAGCAGTTGCACTGAATTAGCACTTCTCATGCAAATCTCTTGCACCCTCAGCTGCTCCAACAGTCCACCAAAAAATCAGAGCCCTAGCTTTGATACTATTGCCAACTTTTTTGTACCATAGTTGGATTAGCTGAGGAGCCGCCAATTGACAAACATGATAAATGTTTGCTTCCAGTGTATCAGATGACCCGCCTTTGTGCCTAGCCAGTTTTGGCTAGTCAGTTTTTGTTTTGAATAATTATGACCATGGCCCTGCGGGGTTTGTAATAAAATGTGCTAGTAGGGTGTTTTGAGTGGTTCGGTCTCTTAAGACGTAGAATTTCAACTAGGGTATTCCAGGGATTTTTTTTCCCTTGACAATTATGCTTTGCCTATAGCCGAGTATAATTGACGAGGTTTTCTCCCGCTTCCTCCAAACCTGGAATGCCCGATTTTGAATTCTGAGCCTTGGGGGGTTATTAGAGTTCAACTGAGTATGTATAAACCTACTAGACATTATTAGAATAGACTATGGTCATGTCCTAAGTCACTAGGACCCTCAGAAAAAATTCCGAAAAAAATTTACCAAACGCGTCAAATTTTTAATTTTTTAATTTTTTAACTTTTCCTAAGTTTTTAATTAAATTTTTCCATAATTTAAATGGAAAAATTCAATTTGTAATAAGTCAGCCATCCGGGGTCCGTTTTTAGTGATTGAAGGCTCTAACCTTAAGCCAAAAATCATTCATGATCAGCCAGCCAGCTAGCTCCAAGTTTCAGATCATCATTCAGCCACATAACTCATATTTTCTCAAAAAAGTCAGTTTTGGGGAAATTATTGATTAAATAATAAAAATGATTATTTTGGAGAAAATCCAAATCTCTCCAAATTAATCCAAATTCAGCGAAATGAAATGCAGAATGACATGGCATCGGGCGTTAATGATGATTGGAGTTAACAGAACTCGGCTTCAGTCAGCATTCAGTGAGCATTGAGTCCTCATCCACTTGGCCAATTCGCCTCCTTCAGTGATGACCACGCTTGGGTGAGTTGGAGCTTGCTCATTGGCTTGGTGTTTTGATCGAGGTTGAACAGAGACATGTATTGATTGATTGCTAGGTATGGGCTCCTCCTTACCTAGCTCTGAGCCTCTCCAAGCCTTCACGCCTACCTCCCTAACCCTCACGTGTGCTCTCTCTCCTCCTTCACGCCCAAGCCCTGGAAGCTCACGTTTCTAATGATGGAGGGACCATGTGGTATGGAGAATGGATGGTTAGGGTTGAAGTGGGTGCGCCTTGCCTAGGTGGAGGCCTCCCCTCACTCTTAACTCTTCATTTTAGGCTTTGGCTCATTCACATTGCTAGATGATTAGGTTTTGCACCCTCCCTGCGTGGTGTGGTGTTAGGGTCTTGAGCTTTCTTTCATTGTATAAATAGAAGCTCCTTTAGCTCTATTTGGATGGAACTTTTGTGCTGGAGTTACTCTGCAAAAATTGTATTAAGCTTTGCTTACATTTGATTAATAAGAATTTCGACTTTGGAGGTCCATCTCTCTTTGCATGTGGTGAGTGTTCCATGGTTAAGGTGATATTGCTTCTAACCCAATACTTTTTTTTTACTTGAATGAGATCAGTTTATGTGTTAAGCTCAAGAGGGCCACTGTTGGCACGGTAGAGTAATTGTTTGTAGTTTCAAATCAATTATTTATGCAAAGTAGGTTCTAATCTTGATGAATATGAGTAGTTAGTTATATGTAATATTGATCTCGATTGAACTATCTTAGCATACTTTTCATGTATATGATCTTACTTGTATCTGAGTTTTGGTATTAGCAAGGTTCACAGGTTGAAGAAGGGTGCAAGTCCAGCTACATCTAGGCCAAGCTTCAAGCAACCGGTTATTTAACACTTTGTGATTGCAGGGCCTACAAAGATCGTGCTCTTCTCATTCGAAAGAAAGTCGGAGTCTTCCTCCATCTCTTGCGTTCCATCCACAAGAAACTTCTTTCTCTACCCTTCTCTTTAAATTTTTGCATTGCTCATGAAATAGATCCAAGCTTTCAATACTCATTATTCAGATCTATTTTTGCTTTGTTAGATCTAGTTTCTTTCATTAGATCTAGGGAAAATTTATGTTTTTGCATGCAAAATTTCAAAAAAAATTCTAAGTATAAAATTTTTCCAAAATTTTTTATTTTTGCATTTGTCTTTCCTACCATCTTTTAGTAATATATACTTGCTGATTTTTTACTTTTGTGACAGGTACAACGGAAATGCTAGCGAAATTTTGAAGAATCAAGCCTAAAAAGTCCCATAAATTCCCTTTTCTTCTTTTCCCTTTCTGCAGCTTGCTCCAAAGACCTTCCAAGAATAAGAAAAGAAGCAAAAAAGGCATCAAAGAAAAGCATTGTAAACAAATTAATAAAGAGCAAGTGGGATTACGGCTCCCACACCCCTCTTCCCCCATTTGGGGAAAGCTTGTACCATCTCCTCATTTTCATGCTTTGTTTCATAATTTGTTAAAAGTAGAATAGGATAGAATAGTTTCAAATGAGTTTTGTTTTTCATTGAAGTTAGATAGTTTATTTCGGAAAAGTTCATCTTGCATAAAAATAGAAAAGATAAAAAAGTTTCCTTATTTTTTCACTTAGCTAGTTCAAAGTTTTGCTTACCTTTTTGATATAGTATTGAAAAACCTAAAAATTACCAAAATGTCTTGAATCTCACTTTGTGGATCAAGAGTGCTCTTTATCGGAGAGTTGCTTTGCTTTCGTTTTCTTTTGTTTTATTTTACTTACCCCCATGCTCTCCCGATTAGGGCCTAAAAAACCTGAAAGAGACTCTTGGGTAGTTTAGTTTTTTTCTTAAGTTTAATCAATTCATTACTAAAGTCTCTTGAACTTGCCATAAGACAAGGTCAAGAGAGCTCTCTGTCGGAGAGTTTTAATTAATTCACTTAATAAAATCAATTAGTTTTCTTTTGTTTTAATTTACTTACCCCCATGCTCTCTCAATTAGGGCCTAAAAAACATGAAAGAGACTCTTGGGTAGTTTAGCTTTTTTCTTAAGTTTAATCAATTAATTACTAAAGTCTCTTGACCTTGCCATAAGACAAGGTCAAGAGCACTCTCTGTTGGAGAGTTTTAATTAATTCACTTAATAAAATCTTGCAACTCACATTCCCATAATTAATTAACTTCATTGATTATCCTTCACCTAGTATGCTCTGCCGACTTTCGGGTTGGGCTCGTACTCAGAACGGTGAACGGAAATGCTAAGGTCGCAAAGAAAAACATAATAAAACTTAACCCCATAACCAACGCACCAGCGTTGTAGAAAAATTCATAAGTTTTTCTTCGTAGAGGCGCCAGAACTCCCCGTTGTCTAAGCTTCTCAGCTAGCTGGTCAATCTTCGCGATACCAACCTGGGATACTGGGTGGGCCGTCATGTCTCCAACAGACTAACTTAGAACATTTTTTCGGCTATTGAGAACCTTTCGCTAAAATCATAAGCAAGATCATTTAAAATACTTAAAATATACCAAGAGCACTTGCACAACGTTACATCCACTAGCTTTATTTCAAGACTTGGTTATTTCTTAAGGCATTGCAGAACTTTGACTCCATAAAGGCACTGGTCTATTAATCTATGCGTGATTGTTACATCTAGATCACTTGTCTTTAGCTTATTTAAATCTTTATCTGTGAATGCATCATTATCTTATAAAGTCTTGATATATTGTTCATCTTTTAATCCAGTGCAGCAACGTGGATTGCTTTTTTCTTGTGCTTGAAATTCATAATTTTAATCATTTCTAATCACAATAACTCCTAAACAACACCCATCCGCATCCGTAACCATTAAAAACACTTTAACAACTTAAGAGCCATAGAAACTCTTTTATAGGGACTACCCCCCTTGGCTTCGTTAGGAGTTAGCCTAAATGGAGGAGCTAGGAGTAGGTGACAGTACCTAGCTTTGTGCTTGCCCCCAAGGTCACACCTCTCCCACTTTCCTAAGTGAGGAGACAGCTTTCGGAAAGTTTCTGCTGCTAGTGTGCAATCGGCGGACAACAGATACCATGTTGAAAAGTGACATAAGTCCACACATAGTCTCAGAGAACTTACGTCAAACACTTAGAGAAACTCTGGTATTAAGCATCTACAAACAGAAAATAAACCACATTTCACTGGCAAGTAGACTGTAAGTTAATACACAGTTCATCTAGCAATTTTAGCAGCGGAAAATAAGAAAAATCAGCAAACTGTCCAACATTTTAATACACAAGAAATTATTACAGCATACTGTACCATGCATTTTAACACAGTATTTGATCAACCTTGGACTTTGGAAAAACCCCACCCCCTAGGGAAAACTAGTTGCAAGAGATTTTATTAAGCTAAGAGTGAAATAAATGATACAAAATAGCAGTACCTAATAGCATTTAATGCACAGTACCAGCACCTAGAAAAGTGTACCAAACCCACAACAGCAGTCAGTACTATCTCTGTACAGTCAATTGTACGGCCCCCTTTCTCTGATTCCTTTCTTGAAATCTGTGTACAGAGTCAGCCTTTAAATCTGTGCACAATAATACTAAACCAGCAGCATTAATGTACCTCGATTTGTGTGCCAACAATCAGCTGTACAACCCCTCGATTTCTGTGCTAAACCAAAAGTACAGCCCTCCTGGGAATGACGTACAGTCAGCATAAAAATGCCAGACACTGTTTTAGGAAGCATGCTCACTCCATCAACTTGGGAAATGCACCACTCTTCAACTGTTCTGCCTTCATCAACAGAAGCAATCAACTTCTGGGAATGCATGCCTACTCAGCAGCTCTTTCTCCTAGGACTGCATGCCCACCTTTCTGCTCAGCAAGCTCTATCTCTTGCATGGAAACTCTTGCCCTACAAGGGACTCCTCTCTCTTCTTGGAACTAGTGCCTTTCCCTCTCCTCACTTTGGAATGGTGTGAAATGAAGTCTCAAGCTCTTCTTTTATTTTCCTCATTAGGGTAACTCCCATGACCTTTCGAATTCCACAGCTGAGATTAAATCTTGGACCCAAGATCTAAGGCTAGGATTTAATCTCATGTTCACTTAAATTCCCTAAGTGAAAAATATAATAAATCTTTTCTTTTCGAAAAGTCACTTTTACCTTAAATATTATAAAAGTGCACTTTATAACTTAAAAGTAACTTTATAAACATAATAAAGTACAACTCACTTTTAAATTATAAAGTCACATCAAAATGTACTTTAATAAATGCTCATAAAGTCATCTAATGACATTTAATGAGACCCCATCACCTCAGACCCCTACACCTAGGCACAAGATGTGGGACTACCTCCGAGCTACAAAATGCTAACATCCTTCTCGAGAAACAAGCTCGTCCGTACGGAAATGCGTTTCCAAGTCGTATAGTACGCATTTCTGTGTTTCCATCCAGCAGGAAACGACCTGGGGACATGGGGGGGATGGCGTTTCCTGCAACATAGCTCTAAAACTTCAACAAGTCAAGAAAGCCTCGTATAAATGAGGCTTCTAACTTTCATTTGTAAACATGGACAAGGGTTCTAATATGCACTTTTTTCTTTTTCTCTTGGTCTATTATGGCTTTTGAGTAATGTGCACTTCTCTCTTTGATTTGTGATGAATGGTGAATTTCCTAGGGTCCATGCTATCTTGCAAGGTTGATCATAAGAATGGTTGTAATAACTCATGGCTAAGGAAGGACCTAAGAAGTATCTCTTGCTCTCGTTCTTTGTTGATGTTGGTAAGATCTCTCCATTTGCTTGTTTGATGCTGTTTTTGCACCTTGGGCAAAGTAAATTAGGGTTTTTAATCGACATCTTGTCAACTTTGTTTGAGGAGACCTTCCTCTTAAAAGATCTTTCTACTATGGTCCTTGAGTTCATTTTTTGCCCTAATTAGAGTTTTTTGGCTACTTTGACCTGTTATCGGTTTACTAGCCTCTTGCCCTAGCTGGTAAATCTTGAATAGCCAAATTGAGTAGGGACGTTGACCTCGATCTCTAATTTTCTAGGGTTGAAATTTGAAAAGACTAAGGTCATAACCCCTTCTCTTTCACTCTTTTTAATCAAAATTCTCTTGTACATTTATTACAAAAATCCAAAAAATATAATATTGGAAAAAACCTAAAAATTAGAAAAAATTCTATCTCGAAAAATACTTGCAATTTGGAAATTCTGTATGGATAGAAAAATGCGCACTAGTTGCATTAACTGTAGATATTTAAGGGCATTTTGATCTTGTGGTTGGATTGTATGATATCTCGTTATTTATGCCAGCTAGGGTTTTTTATTGTAGATCTGTTTCTAGGCCTATATTGACCCCGAGGGGTTGTAACTTCATTGAGGAACGTGTTAAGCATGACCACACTCTATTTGAAGGCTGTTATAAAGCTTATATCAGATCTGATAGTCTATTTTCAGAACTGTTTTTAAGTCTCTTCTTCACCCTATTGTTCATCCCCCTTACCTTAGTTTGCAAGGTACGCTTCACATGGTAAGGTTCACATTGTTTTGACTGATTTTTATCAAGTTTTCTGAGATATATTAACCACTGCAATTCTATAACAACAATAGCAAGTTGATGTTATATTTCTTGGGATCCATGATAAAGCTCTTTAACTCTCTCCTCTCATCAGTGATATTTACTTCATTGTTTTGACTCCACAAGGCTTTGATCTTAGCCGAAAGGTTTCTTGGGAAATGTGTTTGTGTATTGTCTAGGGAAATGCAATTATCGTTCGCCAACTTCAAGGGACCCCTTTGTTCCTAGAGTTGACCTAAAGTGTTCAGAAGATAGGCTGTGGTGACAGTGGACTCTAGCTTCTCCCGTGCTTGTCACTCATCGCACCATGGCTCATGACTTTATCGTGGGTGCTATTTTGAGTGGTAGCACATTGATTCTTCCGTTTATATGCCCACATGTGTTCACTAATTACGTCAGTGGTATCAAAGTGCAACCACTTGATCCAATATTGATTTTTTGCTTTGTGGTCTCTAATTGTCCACTCCACTAATTTTCCATACTGTGTGTGTTTCGTTTCTGTATCACTAGCAATGTTTCATTCATTGTTGTTCATTAAATGCGATTTCATTTCATCTGTCATGTTGAATTTCTTTAACATCACATACCTTTCCATTTTTCAGAGAAATGTTTTGAAAAAAAAATCGAGGTACTCTGTATATTTATGTGCTTGAAGTCTTCATAAAGTACCTCTTTCAGACCATCACAGGGAAATTTTATGACTTAAAAATACCTTCGTGCTGTCTTCAACAGGACAGGTGTCAAGTCTACAAATTTCAAGGAGAAATCTCCATCTCATTAAATCTTCAGAAGCTCTGTTTGCTGGTGTGCTAAGTCACAGATTCATCTTCTTTTTCAGGCGCTGGGACAAACTCTGCTTTTAAATCTTCGTCTTAAAAGCCTTGTTTCTCTCTATATATCTGTGTCTAGAGCCATTATCTTTCTTCTCCAAGTGAGGTCAAAGTGAGGTCAAGGCCGGCAAGAATAAGGGCTACAAGCAGCTTTAGTCCCTACCCTTTTGTAAATACCAGAAAAGAAATTTGAACCTACACGATAAAAATTCATAAAAACTAGCCTTGCACACTGCACCTACATATAGATTGTGAAACTCGTATAGTTTAAATGGTCTAGCATTCTTGCTTAATTTAAATGATCCACTATTCATGCTTTCCAAAGTCTCGAAAGTAAGAAGTATATATCGCAACAACTCTTGGAATGAACGAAGCGATCAATAAAGCGATCAATAAATTAGTAGGTTACTGGGCAGAGATGGAAAGATTGTGTTCAAGTTGTGATCACTAGCCATCAACCATACTAATTAAGTAGTCTCATAGGCCCCATAATGTTGTCCTGTATTGTGGCAGGGATGGCATGGAGCATACAACCTTTTTATGAGAAATCAACTGGCCAGAGCTCTTAGGGCAAAAGAATAAATGAAAAGCTACATTAAAAATATAATTTACAAGAAGATGTAAACAAATATTTCTATGCATAACAGTGAACATTGGCTAGTATGATGTACATCATAAAAAATTGACTAACCACTAGATTTGATGTCCATAATTAAACCAACATAGGACAAACAAAGGATAATGCATCAGGTGTTTAAGCATTTTTTACTACCAAGTCCAACGCACTTCAGTAGCTCTGTTTCTGTCATAATTTTGCAAAATTTTATTGCATACCCAATTTCTGTTGAAGCTCCATTTGAAGTCCAAACCAGATAAATGTTTAACAGAGGAAGATGAAGGAGAAGCAATAGAAGGATTTCATAGATAATTGACTGTTGTGGGTCAGGAATCAGGATTATAAATCAAAATCAAATTATTCATATATATAACTTAAATTTATAAAATATATTAAATTTTGCATATCATAAATTATAAGTTATATTAAAGCTTTTAATAGTGAATATGCATAGACAATCCGATAACTCTTCAATGAGCCGTGACCACAATCAGGAATCCATTTGAGAGAACCCGCCATTGCAGAGCACCTTTGTGGAAGGGCATATGAAAACAAAGAGCAAAATCCATGTTGAACCATTTTTCCAACAAAAAACAGAGTTCAGAAAAACCACAATCGAGGCTTGGAGGGCATATTCAAACGTAGAGCATAATCAAGGATTGGTTGCTTTCATTAGGTAAACATGAACACTACATTTTTTCAATCTAAGAGAAATGAATTTCCAACCAAATTTTCATTAAAATTAACTAAATTTAAAAGCAAATTTGAATGTTGTTTCAATGGAAATGATATTCATTGGATTGAGTCAACTTTAATTGGTGAATATGATTTTTTTTTGCCATGCCTTTACATCTGACAAATTTCAAGCTTCAAGACCAAAAATAGCCAAACTTGGTGACTGAGCATATAGAACAACAAACTTGAAGCAACTACACGACAATAAAACTTGCAATAGACAGAAATTTCTACCCTAGAAGCAAGTTCAACGAGATGAACTATTGACGCATGTACCCAAATAGCCACCCGTTGAAGCAACAAACTGTTGTGCAAGATATTGAAGTGGAAATCGTGGCAATGTAGGAACTCCTTATTGCTTGTTTGATCCAGTGGCCAACATCTAGGCAAACATTGGTCTACACGATCTCATCTATTGAAATCTTTAAGCTGACATCGATTTCAAGAGATACTCGACACATCAACAAAGAGCTACACCCAACATCACTAAATATCGTCCGTTCTTGCATTCGAATAGTGTCATTTACCCACTAATACATCCACCAGTATAGATCCATCTTAACTATGGCTCTACCAAGCGCCGAGAGGCATGAAGTTCTCTTGAGATATCCCTTTTAATTTACAAATACTTCCAATAAGTATTCTTACTTGGGAGGGAAATCGCCAACTTGCTTAAGTAATTTCAAAATAAGGTAAATATCAATAGAAGAATGAGCTAAGCAACATTAATAATCATATAATCAATTAGTTTTCCAGAAATTGCTTTACCTGTCTTTCTTTAAAACTAATAACCAATATTAAGAGTAGTTAATGAGGAAGATAATTCATATAAAATTTTAAAATCTAGAGGTTAACCTTGTCTTGGAATGAGCAAGGATGTAAGTGGTTTAAGGCACATGGTTTTAGTGGCACGTGGTTTCTTGCTAGTTGTATTTGCATTTAAAGAACCTTATAAATATGGTTGTAATATTCTATGTCAACTAAATTTTAAATTGTAATTTGATTTATAATTACATAAATGTGTTTTAAGATTAAATTTTATATGTTTTTGGTTTTATAATTTTTCTTTTTACTACTCAATCAATTGGATTTTACTTCTAATATTTTACTACTCATTTGTAAGATTGTGAGTATTGCCCTAATATGGTTGTATATTTATACGAGTATAATATTTTTGTTTTTTATTTTTTTAATTATAAGTTGATATGTTATAAAAAAAATTAATGAGCCAAAACGTGCCACATCAGTGTTACAGACGAGACACATCTCACCCATTTGAGCTGTAGAAAGTGCCTCTCGGAGCAATTATGAGTGTAAAGGATTAGACCATGGTGATACCTATTCATTCAAACAAACACTTTCTTTTGGGAACAAAAGGTATACTTAATGCACCGAGATGAACTCGGCCTTACGAAGGGTCACTATCGAATGTGCTAAGGTGCTTCTGATGGTGGTCCCTGGAAAGTGTGAAGGCTGCTAGTAGTGAGTGTGCTTCATTAACTAAGGCAAAGAGAGAAACCTGTGGGTATCAAAATAGCAAGGGACGAGAAAGGACCTATCTATTAGGGTTGGCCAAAGGAATAAAGAAACAGAGAACTCCACTTAGAGGAGCTCTTTGACAGGAAAAGATAAACCGAGCAAGGAACACGGTTAGACCATTGGTGGAGGACCTGCAGTTCATTAAGTAGAATTAATCTTATCTCTTCTCGAAACTCAAAAATATTAAGCTACTTTATGAAAACACAAAGCCTTTCTATTTCAGTCAATAGAATTGGTTCAAGTCCTAGAAGCAAATGGAAGAGCGCTCGGCATTCTCCACTTGAGCTTATGTGCAATCTCCATAACAGGAGTTTTTCCAAGGCAATTTAAGAGATGTAGCTTGACAAAACCTACAGGAAATTCCTCATGACTAAGGTACATAGCATACACTTCTAGAATCAAGTTTGCTCCATCCGTTTATCCACTAAATTCATCAACAAATGAGGGTTTAGGATGCATCAATAGTGCCAAATATTTTTTTATGGAAGAGTGAAAAGGTTTAATTGCCCAAGGAGATTCACTTCCAGACATCCGGTGTGTAAAGGCTACAATCAGATTTTCCTCATCCCCAGCATTCTCAAGCAACATTGACACTTATGAAAGCATTATAATGCTACTAGTAAAAAGAGACAGAAACAACTAATTCTCATAGGCAATTTTACAAACACATGCCACGCAAGATACACAATGGGAAAGATTACAGGCATTTCCATGAGCAGAGCTTACCTCACCATCATCGTTGTCTGTTTGTGTCAATTGCATGGTGCTTCTCGACCCCAAAACAATCTTTCGCCATGTACTTTAATCTCGTCCCCAAAACAATCCTTCACCACGAGCTTTAATCTCATAAAAAATGCCTTCAACACTAACCAAAACCAACAATGCAAGCTCAGACTTATTAACCGAGCTCATCCCTCACTCACAGGGGAAAATTACCCAAGAAACAAGGAAATGAGCGGAAAACAGCTGCTATCAAGTGAGCAACACAAGCTCCCCAACCATTTACAAGAGTAATGAACAAGGTATCAACCAAAAACACCCACAACCAGAGTAATGAACAAGGTATGGACTAAAAATGTCCACAAAGTTGGCACAAGGCACGAAGGCATGATAGAGCCACCTTCTCGGCCTTAACACTACAAACTTACAGAGGTTGAGGTCAACCAAAACACCAAGAGGAGTAGAATAAGAAGGGTCACAAGCAACTATGGTTAAATCCATTGGCAACACTAGCATTAACAATCGCCATTAGATCAAGATGGAGGGTGGAGATTGCTTGTACTATGGTGGCAAATACAACATTCAACAATTAAGCCCGTGAACATTTAAGCCAAGCCCGTGTTTAAGGCAATCAATATGCACCCCACAGTACGGCATTAAATGCGTCGGTGGGGTGCAAATACACCATTGAATGCGATGGTGTATCACATCCAATGATGATACACCATCACATTAAATGTCGCCTTTCGAGTTGCATATTAATCACCCATGTCTAATGTCTAGTACTCCCATGAACATTTAAGCCTGTGTTTAATCTCTAGTACTCAAGGAGGACAAGTGACACCATTCACACCAAGACATGGTGGGTGGTTAAAGTTTTAAACATCCTCACTTAATCATATATGCAATATTTATTTTTATTTTTAATTCAGCATCAATGATAAAATTAGGACATTAAACCAATGTAACTGGAATCGCAAGTGAAACTCGAAAAATCACAAGTTTGACTCGAATAGACCTCAAAATGAGTTGATTCGGTTTGGGTCGATTCAAACTTGGGTGGACTGAGTTTGACTGAGTAAACCCAACTCAAACTCGCGATTTTTTCCCCAACTCGCAATTTAAAGCTCTAATTTTTTGAATTACGCACCCACGAAAAGTTTTTGAAACTGATTTTCATTGTTTTTGGTCATTATTTTGATTGATGGAGGTGTGTCTTCCTGCTAGAGGTGTTCGGTAGTAGTGGTAATATTAAATTCTTAAAATAAGAGTGGCATTCTCCTTATCTTTCATTTTCTATCATTTTACTTAAATTTTTAACATTACCATTAATTGTATCAGGATGTTTGAGAGTGGTTCCAACCTCATCGGAGTTCATATGCAAAAAGTTGAATTATAGATCCCATTCAGAATTCAACAGACATAACATTTTTTAGGATTTCAGGATTGCAACGTTTCCACTGGATTCTATCATGTATGGGTAAGGGATTAGCAATTAATCAAGCATATCAACCTCTCTAGGCAGCTTGATATTGATGGTGTTGATTGTTGAACTCCTCTATCATGACCTTAACAAAAATGTACCCTTTAGTCAAGCAAAATAACTTATTATTAATTAAGCATGAGAAACATTTTCTAATTCTACCTTATTTTAACGCTTGGATTAGGAAGTTTCATCAAAATTGTAGGTTTTTGACTAATGTCCTTGGAGAATCAACTTCAAGCTTCTAAGTAGATGCAAGGGCTAGAGCCTAGAGGAGGGGGAACAAGGTGCTATTGATGAATAGGATCCCAATATAGACAATGATTTATCTATCTAGACTTATCTTATGGATGAGAATTTATATTTTCAACATCTATTGATATCTTTTGGACATCTATTGATATCTTGCAGTATACGGACATGGCCACTTTGA
This sequence comes from Pseudotsuga menziesii, assembly GCA_001517045.1. NCBI lineage: Eukaryota > Viridiplantae > Streptophyta > Pinopsida > Pinales > Pinaceae > Pseudotsuga > Pseudotsuga menziesii. The sequence continues at coordinate 431,704 of LPNX010477656.1, forward strand.
ACATCAATGAAAAAAAAAATTTAATTCAAAATATGTGTATATAATTAATTTTTTGTATTTGGAACAAGGTGCTATTGATGAATAGGATCCCAATATAAACAATGATTTATCTATCTAGACTCAACTTATGGATGAGAATTTATATATTTTCAACATCTATTGATATCTTTTGGATATCTATTGATATCTTGCAGTACACGGACATGGCCACTTTGAACATCAATGAAAAATGTTTTTTAATTCAAAATATGTGTATATAAATAATTTTTTGCTGATTTTTTCTCAATTTGATTCAAATTTTGACTCTTTTGTCTAGGCAATTTATTGTTGATTCCAATTTTGGTAATATTGCATTAAACCAATATAACGATGTAAAAAATTTTAATTTAAAAATAACAATAAAAAAATATTTATTAAAAAGCTAAAAGTTTGGATAGAACAAATAATTTTTTTTTTATTACAAAAAAGATTAATAGGCAAAAATGAAAGCAACTGTCCACTCGCCTACGACAAGGACTAATATTATTAAGCCACGAAGAACTCCTAATAACTTGCCTTCAAAAAATACACTCTACTTAAAACTTTTTATAAGCGAACATAAATAACCTTGACACGGCATCAACTTGGACTCTAGTTATTAGCGAGTTATCCAAGATGTTTTCTCCTCTAACACCATGTTGGTGAGGAACAATATAAATTTTGATACCATGTTGATAAAGATGTTTCTGCCTTTATATTTGTTATGAGAAATATTGTTCACATCTTTAAACTTTGGTCGAGGTATAAAACAATGACCTTGTAGATTACTATGAGGGGAAGGAATGCCAAGGCAGGCATACAAGCAGAGATCATACCAAAAAAAACATAGACAAGCAAAATTAGGCGTTAAAGCACATTCTTTTCATTAAGATAGAATAAATATTTATACAATCATATGACTCTTGGATTCATATTCCCAAGGATTCTCTTAGACTTCCGAGATGACTCTTTGTCTTCACCTAACCCTAATGGATTAGGTTCCAACATCCCCTCCTTAATCCAAATGGGTTGTATAGGAGTACAAGCAGAGAGCTGAAATATGGAATTGCAAATGCTGAAAGTGCTCTCTGAATCAAAAGCTAGAAAAGGCGAATGTCTTCTACTAAATGGGTGGCTGTGGATGACCACAAACTTTGGAACTTGGTGCTCACTCTCCCTTTGGAAAATGGTGGTTTTAGGAAGACCACAAACCAAATCATGCTTAGGTGGAGCATGGCTTTGGTTGCAACTCTAACTTTGGTTGGGTAGCTCGGGATCGAGGCTCTAGCAATTAGCACAACGTTTTGGCTATGGCTCTAGCTCTAGAGTCTGGTTCAAGCTTGCTTGTTTCTTACTGTTAACAATTCCCCATGTCAGGAACAAAGTGAGGAATAAAAAATCTCTCAATTACAAGACATGCCATTACTCGAGAAAGAACTCTTCAGTATGACATATATATCTTCTTGGCAATTGACGACCTTAGCCAAGAAACAATCCACCCATAGTGAATCTTCTCTCTTGCAAGTTACTTCAAAATCAAGCATCTGTATGAATAATGAGTATGCTTTCCACAACGCTCACAAGGATGGAGATCAAAACATCAATCTTCCATGTGACCAACTCGGCAACAATGTTGGCATTTCGGAATTTGATGCAAATCTGAAGGAGGTGAAGATGAATTTTCTTGAAGCAATCTAGCATTCTGGAACTGGATGGATTTGGAATAATTAGGAACGTGAAAAGTCACTTCCTTGTCGTATCCAAGACCGATTCTATGCTTGTTGTGGTTGGTTTCTTCTCAAGGTCTGATGATGGGCTTGGAAAGTGCAAGAGAAACCTGTGTATCAAAAACTTCAACTTCGTTTTCTTTAACGTGGCATCAATCATTTGAATATGTGCAACTGAAAGTGAAGGTTGTTGATTGTTCAGAGCAGAAACAAGTTTAGAATGTTAATTCTTTTATTGAATCTCTTCATGTTCGAGTTGTGATTCAAGATGAAGAAATACAATTGTCTCTTGTGAGTCTTGTAAACAAGTTAGCACAGATTGTAGAGTTTGCTTGTTGATTGAGTCTGTGTCATCAATAGCAGTGAGTTTTAGAGTGTTCAATAACTCTAATAGTCTTCCAGTCTAAACCGTTTATGTACTGATAAGAGACACAAACATTTCTTGCAACTCCACCATTTCACAACAAGACTCAACTAAGACTCTGTTACGCTGCACCTGTACCCAGCGCGCCTTCAGATATACCCCAAGAAGAGAGAGACCTTTTTGATCAACCAAGAGGAATGTTATTCAATAGTGTTGTTCATGGCAGGGCCCTTTGGTTCTTCCTTTAGGAGTACTATGGCTTAATGGCACTGCTGACTGCCCTTTGTTGGGGTTTTTAACCTCAGGGTTGGTGTCTGGGGCTCCTAAAGGTTGGTCTCTTGTGAGTCTTGTAAACAAGTTAGTACAGATTATAGAGTTTGTTTGTTGATTGAGTGTATGTCATCGATAGCAGTGAGTCTTAGAGTGTTCAGTAACTCTAATAGTCTTCCACTCTGAACAATTTAAGTACTGAAAAGAGACAAAAGTGTTTCTCGCAATTCCACCATTTCACAACAAGACTCAACTAAGACTCTGTTACGCTGCACGTGTACCCAGCGCACCTTCAAATATACCCCAGGAAGAGAGAGACTCTTTTGCTCAACCAAGAGGAATGTTATTCAGTAGTGTTGGTCATGGCAGGGCCCTTTGGTTCTTCCTTTAGGAGTACTATGGCTTAATGGCACTATTGACTGCCCTTTGTTGGGGTTTTTAACCTCAGGGTTGGTGTTTGGGGCTCCTAAGGGTTGGTCATTGGGACGCATGACTACACACCATGCATATTTTCTCTGGTGGCCTTTGTTTAGCTAAGAGATTTTGGTCTCCCTTCACAGCCACATGGACACCCTCCTAGCCTCTCGTTCAATTGGCGCCTTCTCTCCTGGGTATTCTTCCTCAGCAAGACGTCTTCTCCTTCACTAGGTTGTACATGTTGCTTGAGGGGGGCGTTGAGGGATTTTACAGCATCTCAGAGTTAGTATGGACATGATGCCCCCCCCCCTCCAACTCACTCAAGCCTTTCATTCGGAGTGATTCGCTTATTTTAGCTATTTTTGGCACCTAGGAGAAAAATACCCCCGGTAGCCTACCTTGAGCCTACATTAGGACATTTTTTATTATTATTTTGTTTTAATTTTAAGTTGACATTTTATAATTTCAAATTCACATTTTAAAAGCATGTCGGCTTGGAACTTTTTTGTAAAAAGTCAGTGTGAGATCATATAAATAGATCTCCTCACTTCATTTTGCAACATGAGATAAGTGGGATTATTGCTATGTTACTTTTTTACCCCAACTAGGGCTCTTTGGAGAAGATGTGCTCCTCTAGAGGAAGTTTTTTCTTGGTTATGCAATCTTTTCTCGGAGTTCTTTGGTTAAATTCTCTTGCAAGGTGATGCTTGGATTTGTTGGTTAAACAGTGGAACCTAAGTCACCTGACACGAAGACACGGGACACGGAGGACACGGAAAAACGAGTATCCGACACGGACACGACGACCCCCGGAATCAGGACACGGAGGACACGTTA
>LPNX010477656.1:435783-612621 GCA_001517045.1 Pseudotsuga menziesii
AGTGGAACATGGAGGTTTGGTTTCCTATCTCTTTGTTGAATGTTGGTAGATGATGCATGTTCATGACTAAATGGTAGCTTTACGGCTGCAATTCTTCTAGAATAGGCCATTTCCAACCTTTTGTCACCTTAGAAAGAAGAGGCACGTCTTCTTGTAGGAGTCCTCTAGGGTTTACCCTTAGTTTTCTAGGATAGTTGCCTACTAGGTTCCTTCTTCTTACTAGGAAGTCATCTCTTCCTTAGATTCCCTAGGGCTAAGGTACCTTAGCTAACCTATTCCCATTTCTCCCTTCCCAAAACAGTCCTAAAAGTTCACTTCATCTACCCTCGGCTGCCCCTCAAACACTCCATTTCACCCTCGCCTCACCTTCTCTACCTTCGGCTGTCCTTCTCCTCTCCCTTTTCCACCCTTGGATCTGTCCTTGAGGCAGCCCTATGGCTCCTCTTTTACCTTCGGGTCTGCAGCTGTTACATCAGCAGCCCTCGCCTCCCTCTCCTAATCCTTGGATCTGCTGCTACTAGCAGCAGTCCTCCACCTCGCATCCCTCCCAAACCCCATCTCCTCCACTTCCATTACCCCACTACTTCCAAGCCTTTGTTTTACCCTCGGCCTTACCTCAGGTCCGGTACTGACCTTCCTTTTCCATCTCCTTGTCAGCCCACGGGTTTGTCTTAAGGTCCGCTAAAGACCTTGTCTCCCAGCCATAGCTCTCGTGGCCTTACCCACTTTTGGGGCTGCCCTTACAGTGGCAGCCCTCCATACTTGAAGGATGCTCCCATCCCTTTCTTCAACCCCTGCATACAAAAGACAACAATAATTACTAAAGGTTAGCTTATGTTGGTATAAACTATTAGCTTAGATCACCATTAAAGGTGGGTTGTTTTGCATCTTTACCTTCATATACACAGTCTGCCAAATAAATACAGAGATACATGTCTACACTGCTAGTAAATATTAATTGAAAGTTCCAGATTGTTGTTAGGTAGTATTTAATGCATGTTATATGAATTGCCAAATTGGATTGGATAAGCATACATTGTACTCAGTACTGCTGTCATAAGTGTTATTATACTGCTACTAACAATTTCTTCAACTACTGGGTTATGCATACTGCTGCTAAATGACTGATATATCCATACTGCTGTGCAAGCACCCTCATAATTGTTTGATGATAAATTACTAATTCTCGCATATTGTATAGATTCTATTCTCATTATATGCACATTGGAAGCAATTGGCTACATTATTGGCTCGCCTTTGGATGAATGCACCGCTTACACGATCCACTTTCATGCTAATATCACTCCTACTCCACCTTTTGATCGACTCCATCAGGCACTGGACGCTGACTTCGCTTGTTTGTAAGGTGTATTTGTGTGTCTAAGTGTCTTTTGCAAGGTTACATAGGGCTCTCCCCTAGGAGGTTTCGACTTCCAAAGAAGTTTGGGAGAAGTGATTAAGGTGACAGTGGTCACTTTCTCCGCATAAGCTTTGCCGGTGGCTTTGATTGTCATTCCATCCGGTAACAGACTCCAACTCAAAAAATGAAGGGTGTCAACTTCTACCAAAAGTGCGCCCGATTACAATTCAGCTCTGTTTTGTTTTGACACTCGTAGAAAACAATTGCAAGTACCAAAATACAAGTGAACTTACAGAAATGGCAATTTGCAAGTTACAAATATTGTTGAATCTAAAGCTGAATTGATCTTAAAAGAAGGAATGCTTCAAGTCCTTCGATGATGCTCTGTTGTGGTGCCAAGGCTACCAATGTATTATATATAGCACTCTCCTAGCAATACAGCCTCTTTCCTCACAATATTTGCAGTACCATTCTCTGCAGATAATAATCTTTGCAATGCAATACACTAGGCAGCAACCTACAATCTCTTCTACAGGCACAAATGCGGGATTGGAAACAAGGTGATAGCTGTTAACTTTGAAGTCCAATCACTGTATGAACTACATTGAAATTGCAGCTGCACTTTACCTGAATTCAGATATAATGAAATCTGTAGAGATTTTGGAGGCATATGAGGCGATATTGGAAGAGGAATGCTATGAACATACTGAAATGCTTTTGTACAAGATCTCTTTTGTTCAGAAAGAGCACTTGAGGAACTTAACAAGAAGGCGACCAGAATAGTCAACAAGCTAGCTTTTTAAGGAACAACTAGCTTCTTTATTGCTAGGGCTTGATCATTTTAAAGAAGCTAAGGCAATATATCGGTTACTGCTTGCTGCAAAGTCTGAAAGTAATAGGTATTAACTTTTAAGAATCACTTCAAAAGTGTCTAGCTCTATCAGTAGAGAGTGGGAAGCATTCACCTGAGCATGCTAATAATCTGCGACTTTGTACACCTCTTCAAGAAGAATATCGATGGTCTACAACTGCTAAACACATACCTCTTGACTTTTTGGAGAAGGAATATTTTCTGCTTCAAACAGCTACATGCAGACAGATGACTAGCACGCGCCGCAGTGAAATTGATGCTTCCAATACAATATTCACACAGAAGTCCCTCCAATTGCCCCTGTATCGAATGATTAATGCAATATGTTCTACAACATATGTCACGCTTTCCCTCATAAATTCCTTGCTGTTACTTCCAGAGATTTCTCCGAGCTATCCATCCGTTTCACGGCCCATCAAAAAATCCGCTAATTCTTTGTACGTTTAGCGAATGCTTTGTACATTTTAGAAGAGTCAATTTTCCGGTCTAAGGAAAGAAAAAAAAGAGTCGAGGTTGGATCAAAAGGTAAAGAAATTGTTACTATCTCAAAATTCAAAAGGGGGCCAGAAGTTGTTCATAATTGTGTAATTGGGACACAATGTGTGAGGAGTTTGACAAAGTGATGGTAGCATAGGATTAATGTAAGCCATCTAGTTGTGATCTATCTAAATAATTTAATTTTAAAGAATTTAATGAATAAGGGTATTATCACTTACATTAACCCTATTGTTAAGAAATTAATAGAGGGTATTTGTCACTAACCTATAGGTTCTAGCTAAAAAAATCACTTTCAACACTATGGATCATGTGATGTTGTTTTTCCTCCACAATAAGGGCTTGATCAACCTATACCTACTTGCAACTAGACTACACCTCTTCACTTATGGATTGCATTTAGGGTTTGCCCATAACTACACCCTAAGTTGCAATTGTTAAATTTGCAACCAAGTTCTCTAACACTTAGAGTCACCTCCAACCATGGTTTTAAAATATTCAATAATACTTCTTCAACACTTAGCCAAAATTCATCTTCATTTAGCCAAACAGAACTTGCAAAGAATATAACATCCATTAAGTAAAGAGACCACATCACAATATATTTGGGCAACACCTAGTGTGGATGCCTTAACTTTCATTATGAAGAATGCTACAACAATAAGACTACACAAGGGAGCTTGGTCATTGCCCATGGCTCGTTTAATAGAAGTGCAAATGATTTAAGTCACTCCTACCTTAATCATGCACCACTCGCACCATCCAACCCCTTAAGCACTCGCAAGTTAGACTCATGCATCTCTTTTTCTTCAACGACACTCTCAATGCAAATCTAGCATATCTTAGACACTTGCTAGGTCATATGATTCATTCATGCAAATTGCCCTCAAAATTGTACAAATGCCCAAGTACTTGTGCTTAACCTTAGACTCGTGATTCACTTTAAATCTCCATTGATCCTCCTAAGCTTATTCTCTTGATTGAATGCCCTCCTACCACGAGTTTATTCTTCCATCATGACAATCTATCTCTAATATGTCGTAGACTCTTGCTAGGTTGCCTAAATCCTCCTTGTAGACTGTCTAAAATTTTGCTAGCACACAAATCATTCACTGTACCAAAAACTAAACATGGACCTCATAATTCCTTAATCACGTATTAATCATATCTCCTATGATCAAATGCCCTGAATTTGAATGCCTCCATGATCACTTGATGCCTTTGGACAATGTTTGCAACCTCTTAATATAAGTGGAAGGTACCTCAAAGGTTTCCTTCTTCTAAGGTGCATGTCACCATGCCCAATGCCAAGTGGACCCAAATAAGAAATACACCCAACTCAATGTGCAATTGATTCTCCAAAGTCTTACAAGGCATAGAACGTTCCACCTCTTGGGTCCACAATTTCACCAAAACATCAACAACTACCCTAGGAATTTCAAGTCTCGATGCACTAGATTGCTACAACCATCCCACGTGAATAATTCCCAAGGTGCACTTTCCATCCCCTGCCCTTTGTGGTCATACAAAACCAATGTCCATCATGCTTTGTGGGGCATTCCCAATCATTCTAGGAACTGTTTCCCATGGACCAAAGCCGTACCACCTAGAAATGAAAGCATTACACCTAGTGCATCCATGAACTAAGGAACATTTGTGCCCACTATCCAACTCCTCATGCAACCTCTATAGGAATTTGATTTGTATCAACACTCCTATTGATACCATGCTTTCCAAATCGCTCCCACAAAGCCTCTACAACACTCAGGCACACCTTGCCAATGTGCAAGACCACCCAGGCATGCATTATCTAGCCTTGTAAACTTCCATCGTATCCCATTATGACTATCAATGACCATCTCAATGAATGGGCATGGGTGCCCATTGCCTAGTCCATGGAAAGGGCCTTATATGCCCCCCCACTTCAAAGTGTTTCCACCCTCAGTAACGTCTCCAAGAACTTCAATGTTCACAAGTTTGTTGTCCAAAATTTCCCTTCAATAAGTGCCACATCCATTTTCAATCAACTCCATCAACCACACCACATTTCTATTGTTATAATCACCATGCAATTTCCCACCACTCAAACTAACATGCCTAGATACACCTTTGGACTTCGTGACTTAGGCAAGTTGAGTAGTTAATTCAACTTTGTGCCTACTTCATGACTTAGGCAAGTCGGGTAGCTAATTCAATTGTGTGGCTGCTACATGAAAGTGCACCACTTCATCTCTTGCTAAATACAAGTGCCTCTTGCTTAAAATTCCATTGCACACTATCTCCTAGATGCAATTCCAACATATGTTTTCATCCAAGTCACCTTCAAAGACTCCAACTTGCAATGAACACCCACTTGTGCATATCTTCCATAAGTGCATTTGTCTTCATTTTTTTTACCTTTATCTCCACAGAGATAGAATGTTGTTGTTGAAAAATATCTTCAACTTTCTTCATTGATCTTGGCATTGTTTCATTGGTGCCCTGAGCTCCATTGCTTGCTCCTAGGAAATGAGCCACCTTACAACATCACATCAATGAAAAGAAAGTAGCAAGTGGCTACTATGGCCACTGTCTCCACATGTTCCAAATCAAATGTCTTCCAATGCCTTTGTTGAACCATTGTCGACCAAAGGTTGAATAGTACTTCCTCTTGAAGTTCCCTCTAGTTGTCCAGTTAGCTATACTTTAACATGTCCAAGTCTTTTCAAGGTGCCCCAAAATTGCAAGATATCCACTAATAGTTGATTGATTTTCTCTACTACACTCTCCCCCTTTTTCAACAGATAGTTACTAGCATAATGGTCCTTTACATATATCTAATAAACAACAAGCTTACCACCATTTTTGTTCTTGGAAACCATATGCTTGCCTAACCTTATTGCTAGCTTTTCCAAAGGAGTTATGACTTTTTCCTTTATTCTTGTTTCCACCCAGATCTATCCCCAAGGTGTTTGGAATCTCTAATATTTCTCTTGAACCTAGATGCTCTTGTTTTTCTTTCAAGGCTAAGGTTCTACACAAGAAAATTTTAATATAATTGTTATGGCCACACATAAAACAAGCAATAAGATTCCTTTGTTGTATTGTTGTGTTGTCCTATCCTCTTGCACTAGATGGCATCTCATGTTGTGACCACACTTCCACTTGGTCCATCAAGGATTCCAACCTATAACTTGACAAGGATTTTATCTTCAAACTAACTTCTTATAATATTATTCAATATCAAAACTAACGATGTTAATGGCTCCAAGAAAATTCGAATCGCTCTAGCTTGTGAAGAGCCTCGACTCTGGTTTTTGACCTGGATGTATTGCCCTGGAGGTTTTTAGGATCCTTTTTTGGACTTACAGGCTTCTGCTTTGGCAGCGTGGAGGTTTTGGAGGTCGTTCTTTCTGGATCTGCGTTAGATTGGAGGAGTCTTCTACTTCTTGTTTGTAGCTCGGTTTAAGACTGCTCGGTTTCTGGGCCGGTTCTCTGGTGTCTTCAGGCCTCTCCTGGTGGTCGAAGCTCTTGTTTGAGTCCTTTTCTTTTTTCTGTAGACTACTCTTGCAAAGTGGATTTGGCTTAGGGATTCCCTGCTTCTGATTTTTGTGTTTCTTGGCGGCGCCTTCAAGCCTGTTTTGGTGGAAATATCTCATGGACTCTGGAGGGGTCCCTCTATTGCCTCTACTTCTTGACCTCGAAGCTTTCAAGAGATTGATTGCTTCCTGTGGCAAGAGAAAAGGAGGCCCTTCTTAGAAATTTGTCAAGAAAGTTGATATCCCGTCGATTGAGTTACCTGTTGATCAGATCTATCGTTCGACGCTAAATTTGGCTGAACATGGGCTCATTGGTCAATTCCATGGCCTCTGGCCTTCTCCAAAGGCTATTGATGGTTGGGTGCAGAGAAACTAGAAGCCTTTAGTCTCTGATGGTATCCGAAGTCATTTTGTAGGAAGAGGTTATTATGTTTTTGTTTTTGACTCTGCAGAAGACCGAGACTTGATCTTTTGAAATGGTCCATACTGCATGGGCCCTCAGGGGCTCTACTTGAACAAGTGGACCCCTGATTTCGACCCTAATCAAGATGTCCTGTCTGTAGTCCCTATTTGGGTAAGAATCCCACACCTTCCTTTGCACTGTTGGAACTCGAAATCCCTTTAAACCATTGGCAACAAGCTTGGTAAATACATTGACAGGGTTGAAAGGAAAGATCAATGTTCTTGCGCAAGAATATGTGTAGAAGTTGACTTGGAGATTGGCCTGCCCAAAGAAATCAAGTTAACAATTGTAGAGTGGTCTTATATTCAGGAGTTGGATTATGAACAAATTCCGTTTAAATGCATATTTTTCCATGGTTATGGCCATTTCGCCCGGAACTGTAAAAAAAAACAGAAGAGGATACAGTAAATTAGAAAGAAGATCAGTGGACCCAAGTCCAAAAAACAAGAAATTCCAATCACTGCCCTAGAAAGAAGGGCAAAGAAAGTAAATCTGTGATAGGTGACTCTGCTACTGGGAAAATTCCTCCTACATCGCAGGTTGTTGACATCCCCAAAGCTTCTCCCAATCACTTTGTAGTTCTTAGTTCTTCTAAAGCTATCCTTGAAGAAGGTGAAATGCAGCAATTTGATGGGCATGAGTTGGATTCTGAAGAAAATACAATACCAAAGGATCAAGTTGGTCCATCTTTATCCATTCCTTCCTGGGCTGGAGATCCCTCCCATTCTTCTCCTATTGATGCTAGCTCTCCCCCTTCTTATGTAGACATTACTTGGAAGAAGCAAGCTGACAGCTCTAGATCTTCTGATGATGATTCTATTGAGCAGCTCTCCAAAAAGGTTAGCAGGAAGTCTAAGAAGGAGGTTCGAGAAGAAGAGGCTGAGAGGCTAAATACGCAAGGAATGCATCCCACTATCGAAATGTCATACGGGAGGAATAAGAGAACCAGGCCCCCTAAGGGAGTAATTACTCCCTCTCACTTAGGTAAGTAATGCAGATCACCTCTTGGAACTGTAGGGGATTGGGGAATCCAATCAAAGCTGAAGCAGTCAAAGATTTAATGAAAATGGCTCCTTCTAAAATCCTATTGCTCCAAGAGACCAAGATTGAGGAGGAATTTCTTCTTCTCATAAGCAAAAATAAATGGAAACTGTACGCTGGCAAAGCTGTCATTGATAGAGATACCTATGGGGGATTAGCAACTCTATGGTGTGAAGAGAAATTTCAGTTAAAAAATTGGTTTGCCACTAAGTATTGGATTTTTTCAGAGCTATATCATCTCTCCAGTAAGACCTCTTTTCCCCTCTTTAATCTCTATGTACCAGTTAATTAAATTGAAAAAAAAGAATGTTGGAATTCGTTATCAGACATCCTAGATTTCAATGCTCCAGTAAACATAATTGTAGGAGGAGATCTTAACATTACATTGGCTCCGAATGAAAAAAGGGAGGCCTGCGTGGCAAGGATCATCTACATGATATGGTGGAAGAACTGATCCAAGTTTGGGACTTGATCGATTTAAAACCCAAGCTTGGGTGATTTACGTGGTCCAACCACAGAGTGGGTGCCGCAAGCATCTCTGCCAGGATCGATTGGTTCCTTGTTCATAGTACTCTATTGGATGGTAAATCAATTATTTCTTCTTATATTTTTACCTAAGCTCACGTCATACCACCATCCTATCACTCTATTGTTTGAAAAAGAAGAGGAACTTGGACCAATTCCATTCCGGTTTATCCCACTCTAGATTGAGAGAGATGGGTTTATGGACATGGTATCTCAGGCTTGGTGCCAATATCTCGTTGGATCTCCCAGTTTTGTCTGGGAACATAAATTGAAACAAACTAAACTCGCACTGAAGAAGTGGGTAAAAACTCCTCTCCTTTCTCCAACGACCAGCAGGAAGGAAATAGTGTATGAGTTATCTGCAGTTCAAATTGGTATGGAAAATTGTGAAATTACCACTTTTCAATTAGCTCTAGAACAACTTGCCCAGTTTAAAACTTTTCAATCTTTCAGGCAGCAGGAGGAACATCTCAAGCTAAAATCTTGAAGTCTCTAGTTGAAGGCGGGTGATAAGAATACTGCATTCTTCCATCATTAGTGCAGGGCTTGGCTCTCCCAAAATCACATTTCGGAAATCTCCATTGACGAAGGGGTCACCAATAAGGTCAAGAAATTCTCAAACATTCAGCCAGTAGGTATTTTCAGGTATTGTTTCAAGATGATGGTCTCTTTGATGAGGAAGTGTCTTATGAATTCCTGGATAATGTTCCTTCTCTTGTTAGCACTGAGGACAATTATGAATTAATGAAACCTTTCTCGGAAATGGAAATTGTTGATGCCATCTGGGCTATGGAGTCTGATAAAGCTCCTGGGCCATATGGATTTTCTATTCATTTTTATAAAGTTTGTTGGCCCGTCATCAAATCAGATCTGTTACATATGGTGTTTGCCTTTTAGAAAAAAAAACAAAAGTGGGAGGGTGTACCAACTCTACATTTCTCGCCCTCATCCCAAAGGAAGCCAATCCTTCTTCCTTCGATAGGTTTCGTCCTATTTCGTTGTGTAATGCTTCTTATAAGATTCTAGCCAAACTTCTAGCTAAAAAATTTAAGCTCTTGCTAGGTAAGTTGATCTCTCCTCTTCAGGGGGGATTCGTAAAAGGCAGACACCTAGTGGATAATGTAATCCAAGTTCAAAAAGCTCTTCATTCAAGTTTTCGAAGGAAGGAGAAAGGCATGATAATTAAGTTGGATATGAAGAACGCCTTTGACTGAGTAAAGCTTCCCTTCGTATATGATGTTCTGCTATCATTTGGTTTTTGCTCTGAATTTTTAAACTTGATCAAATCATGCATAGAAAAGCCTTGGATTGCACCATTAGTCAATGGTAGACCTATTGATTTCTTCAAAGCCACCAGAGGCCTTCATCAAGGTTGTCCATTGTCTCCCTTCCTATATATCTTAATTGTCGAAACTCTCAGTAGAAAACTCATAGTTGAAAAGGAAGCTGGGTATATCTCGGGCATTAAGATTGCTAGTGGTGTGGACCCAATCAACCATGCACTTTTCACAGATGACTCTCTTCTTCTAGGAGGTGCCCCTATGAAAATTGCTTGGGATTTCAATGTTATCCTTCAAAAATTCTGCCAAATTTTAGGAGCATTGATTAACAAAAAAAGAGTGTTGTATATGGACGGAATGTAGAACATTCGACACTTCTTCGAATACCAGACTTCTTGGGCTTCCCTGGCTTTGTCAAGTGGGAGAAGATAATGTATTTGTGGCTTCCCTTAACTCTTGGTTCGTCCCCTCCTTCTCTTTGGCTTCATGTGCTGGCTAAGTTAAAGGCAAAAATCGCTTCTTGGGGTGGTCAGCGGCTAACTAAGGCTGGGAAACTTATCTTGATTAAATCAATCCTTTCATCATTTCCTATTTTCCAATACACTCTGTTGCTTGCCCCAAAGTCTATCTTGGCTTAGATTTCTAAACTATTGAGAGACTTTTCTTTGGAATGGAGGGAAAGGGGGCCAAAATAAGATACATTTGGTAAGCTAGGAAGTGCTTAAGTGATCTATTATAGAAGGTGGATTACAAATTCGTGACCTTAGTCTGGCTTATCTGGCGTTGAGTAGCAAACTGATTTGGCAGTTATTCGTGGACAAAAAACAATCAGTCAATAGAATTTTTAGGATGAAATATCTAAAGGGTAGCTCATTGAGAAATATTACCTCTACTAATACACCAAATGGCACTGCTATCTGGAACTCTTGCAGAAAAGGTTTTGATTTTTCAAATCAACATCTATTTAGAGACCCTGGCAATGGGAAGAGGATCCTTCTCTAGGAGGATAAAATCTCCAGGAATCCTTCCCTCTCCTCTGTCATTCAGTTATCAAAGATTATGAATTGGGCAAAAAATAAAGTTTTGCTACGTTTGGCAGATATCTGCATTTGGGACAGTGATGGTAATTAGGCAGGTTGGACACTTCTGGATCTTCCTGCTCGACTTAATTTCCAAAAAACATTGTTGTTCTCTTTCCTATCTGGCCTCGCTCCTGTCCACATCTCACAAAAAGATTGTTGGGGATGGGGATTCGATGGTTTTTATTCAGCAACCAAAGGTTTCAAGACTCTTCAATCAGACCATACTTCATGGTTTACTCCTACGATCTAGAAAGCTGTTTGGCTTTCTCCTTGTCTTCCGAAGGTAATTTTTTTTCTTGGTTGTTATTGAATAACAACATCTTGACATGTGATAACCTTCTTAAACGTGGCTTCAATGGCCCTTTTCGTTGTTGTTTCTGCAAATCAGCCCCGGAGATGACTGATCATCTTCTTGTTGAATGTGATTTCTCTAGAAATGTTTGGTCTCTGGTACTACATGGTGTTCAGTGCAAGTTTCCAATTCAAAGTTTTGTTAAGGATTTTTACTCAACCTGGCATGAACGACGTCCTCCGAAGTCAAATGCTGCAGTATTGCATAAAAATTGGCATTCGATACTGAAATTCACATGGTGGTCTTTGTGGTTAGCTAGAAATAATTGTGTATTCAATGAATAGAGGCCGATATCCCAGATTTTGGCCTTCAAATCATTATCGTGGTTAGCTGAGTCAATTGGACATCCGATGTCCTCCTTGCCAGTTTCTTTGTGATTGGGTTCTAGTTCTCAGGCCGTGGGGAATACTTTGAATTATGTCAACCCTATCAGGCTCCCTTCTTGGAAGTTTTGTGTGAATAAGGATGCATATAATCTTTTTTGGATGAGCTCCCCTTCAACGGCTATTTTCTTTGATGGTGCTTCCAAAAGGAATCTCGGGGTCTCTGGAGCCGGGGGCTTGGTTTTCTCTCCGGGCAGACTGTCCTCTTTCAGTTTTAGTTGGGGGCTTGGAACCATGTCAAACAATCAGGCCAAAATTTATAGCCTCCTCTTGGTGAGTCAATTGGCTAAGGAGAAAGGATTCAAGTCTATTCAAATCTTTGGTGACTCTGAGATATTAATAAAAGCTCTAAATTCAACTGACATCCTTAATAATTCTTCCTTGAATATAATTCTGCAGAGAATTAGGATAATTTTGAAAGATTTTGATAAGTTTGACTCTTTCCAAATTCCTTGGGACTTAAATAACCTTGCAGATGCCTTGGCTAACAAAGCATGTCTTCTTCCACAAGGATTTCTTAGCATCAATGGGGAACCCAGTTATTTCCATCCAATTCCGTAACTTCATGCCGTTGTAAATAGTTTAAATGGGTGATCCCCTCCCTCTCTGTAATGCTATGTTAAGCCCTTTACTTCTTTGAAATATGTAAATAGGTTGATTGGTTATTGCCAAAAAAGACCCGTCTTCTTTCTCTTAATAAAATTACCCGTTTGTGTTAAAAAAAAAAGATTATTCAATGGCATTGCACAATGTCCACAACTTCCCTAGCCAATTGTACAAAAGTCATTGTTTGATCCACTGCCTCCAATATAGGTCTTTTATATAAGTTTCTAAACAACACTACCATGCTTGGTCCCAAATTTGTTTTCTCTAAATACTCAACAATTGTGTTTCTCTAGGTCTAATTGATCTTAGTAAGCTTTTGTTCCAAAGGCTTAATATTAATGATGGCTTTGTTGACCTTATCTTATTTCCTTTGGATGGCTTCAACCACAATCCACCAATTTCTTCAAAGTGAGAAGTATCTTTTCACTCTATGTGAACTTTCTTCCATGACCCTTGTCATTATCTTCATGAGGTGAACTAAGGGGGACTTCTTCACCCTCTAAGTTCAACATTATCCTTCTTCTAGATGTAATCATTTTTATAAGTGACTAATGTTTCAATCTTCAGATGTTGTCCAACATTTTTCTTGAAAACCATCAACAATAACTTACTAAGTTTTGTGTGAATAGATCCATCCTTGTTGCATGCTAAACCAAGGAAAGATATCAATTTCCATCTACTTCTCCTTTAATATAACTATTGTGACCACCTGCCAGACTTGTCACTAAAACCTTTTGTTTCTTCCAAGTCATGGTGAAGAGCACCTAAAATGGTGTTGAAACCAATTTTCCTACAGAAAAGCGGTGAAGATTGGCTTTAGTATCAACTTCCTACAAAAGTTGCACTCTCATACACCTTATCACAAACTTGCAAATCTTGCCCAAAATGTTTCACCTTTAACACCTTGGTCCATGCAACACTACCTTACTTCATCCATAGGGGGCTTGTCCAACCTATGCCTACTTGCAACTAAACTACATCTCTTCACACAAGATCTAACCATAACCACGTCCTTGGCTATGATTGTTAGATTTTCAACCAAGCTCTCTAACACTTAGACTTACGTCTAGTTTTGGTCTTAAAACATCCCGACAATACTTCTTTTAAACATAACCAAAATACATCCACTTAGCCAAATAGAACATTACAAAGAACGAAAACATCCATTAAGTAAAGTGACCAATACATAAGGTGGATGCATTCACCTTTTATCATGAAGAATGTTACAAAAACAACAATACATAAGGGAGACCAATTATTTTCCATGACTCATTTTATAGAAGAACAAACGATCTATGGAACTCTTGCCTTAGTTGCTCCATCCAACCCTTGAAGCACCTGTAGGCCGACCTTTTGCAACACTTGTTCCTCGACAACACTTTTAGTGCAACTCTCTGGTAACTCAAACACTTTCTAAGTTATCCAAGTCCTTCATGCAAGTTTCCCTGAGAATTCCATGAATGCCCAAGGGCTTGTGATGAACAATAGACTTATCACTCACTTGAACTCTTAAATAATCCTCTTAACTTGATCCTCTTAATAAAATTCTCTCCTAACATGAATAAAATCTTGCACCACAACAAGCTTATCCTAACTATGCCATACCATAAACACTTTCCAAGTCACCCTTGTAAACTACCTAAGATTATACAAGTTCCCAAGTCGTTTGTTGTACCAAAACCCAAACTTAGCACCTTGTAACTCCTTATTCACTTCTCAATCACTTCTCCCATGGTTTAATGCCTTAGATCCCCCCATTGAATTTGAATGCCTCCATGATCACTCCTTTAATATTTCTTCATGATCACTCCTTGAATATTTCTTCATGATCACTTGATGCCTTTGCATAATGCTTGTATCCTCTTCTTCTAAGTAGGAGGCACCTAAACCATTTACTTCTTTTAAGGTGCCTTTCACTACACCTGATGTTGAGCTGACCCAAACGTGCAATACACCCAGGTCAATGTGAAACCAAATCTTCAAAGTCATCCAAGGCTTGGAATGTTGAGTTCATGTTCTCACCAAAACATGTGTCATTTCCCAAGGTGTTCCAAGTCTTAATGCATCTGACTATTACTATTGTCTGACTTGAATAATGACCAAGGTGCACTTGTCGTCCCTTTCACTTTATGTGCATGTTGAACCAACATCCATCCAACCTCGTGGGACATGTGAAACCATTCTAGGAACTACTACCCATTGACCAAGGCACTATTTCCATCAAATCAAGGCATTATTTCCTGATGCATCCATGAACCAAGGAATGTCTATGGCCACTTTCAAAGTCCTTGTGCAACCTTTGTAAGAAGCCACTTCATATCAATACTCCTCTTATTGCCATGCTTTCTAAATTGATCCTACCAATCTTCTTCAACACTTAGGTCCACCTTGCCATCAAGTAAGACTGCCCAAGGTGTGTATTGTTTAGTCATACAACCTTCCATGCCAATGACTCTGTCAATGAATGTGCATGGTTTTCCAATGCCAACTCCAAGACAAGGGTCTTACAGTATTCCTAGTTGTCAGTACTCCTTCATAGGAATATCACCTTAGCTGATAGTGAAGGCTCTATTACAAGAGAAAAGGGTACCCTCCCCAACAATAGTAAAATCTAGGTTTGTGGAATCCAAATATCTAGTTAGTGTTTCACCAAGTTACATGTTTGAATCCACAAGGAAGAGAATGGTGGAAAACCTATAGATGTAAAGTGAGACCTAGGAAAGGAGAAGTACTAATGGAATATATAGGTCTAGAAGGGGGGCTAGGCATGGATCATATTCAATTGAGTGTAGTAGGTAGAAATTCATTCATATGCCTATAAGAACAAAATGGAAAATGAAATTATATAGAAGGCAAGCAACATACCATCAAGTGGGGGCCTAAAGCAGGTTATGCCTCAATTGAGGTTAAACCATGATCATGATATTATCCCTAAATGTAAGGGGGTAGGGATCCCTCACAAGATGATGGTGGCTCAATTCAAACAAATAATTATCCTGATTCAAAAGACAATGTGTGAATGGGGGAAACTAAAGGGATTATTTTCTTCTTTCTTAAAACGATAGATTTTATGCTCCTCAAAATTGTCTGGGAGATTTGGTGGGGTGGGGTGGGGGGGTTAATTATATGGTAGAAGAACTCCCTTAACATTATCTCCTCTTGTGTTCTTAATGTAGGTCTACTAACAAAGTTGTGGTTTATGAAACTATGTAGGTACTTTTCCATTATCATTTTGCATGATCCATATAATAATGAAAAGAAACATTTGGGACAATTTATGTGTAGGGTTTTCTTAAAGGAGATGATGTAATTATGGGTGGGGATCTTAACCTAGTCACTAAAAGAGGAGAAGTACAAGTTACTAATGAAAGGGAAAACTCGTTGCCATAGTACTTCATACATATATTTGATGGAGTAGGGTTATGTGATGTGATGCCATTAAATCGATGCCCATTTGGTGAAATTTTAGGTCAGGAGATGAAGGGGTCTCACAAATATTGGATAAGTTTCAAGTGGCTGAAATATTGGGTGTGGAAATGTGGCTCCTCGGACCTTCTCTAAATCTTTATTCAAATAGAAAAATATGAGAATAAACCTATGGGTCCATTTAAATTTAATCCAAAATGGACGGAGATGGAGGACTTCATAAACTTGATTATGCATAACTGAAAAAGTGTGATCCATCTAATGAGAACTCAGACAAGTTCTAATTTGTAGAAAAAAAGAAAGTAAAGTGGGTTATAAGAGAATGGGAACAAATCTTAACTTCCAAACTTCTCAAAAATAATTAGAGGAGGTTGAGGTTCAAGTTGTAAATATATTTAACCAAAATGTAGGAGGAATCTTCTTTGAAGAGGAAAGGAAGATTCTAAACACTTTGGGTAGAAAAGTGAAAGTTGTTGGAGTGGGAGGAAGCAAAGTGGAGAATGAAAATTAGGGAAATGTGGTTGCAACAAGTGAATGAGAACACCAAGTTCTTCCAAAACAAAGGAAAAAATAGGAAAAAAAAATACAATCTAGGACATGAGAAATGAGGATGAACAAAAGTAAGAAGATTTCAATAGATTTGCAGAGTTGGGGGTATCACACTTTTACAAGGTATACAAAGAATTCCAAGGAAAAATAAAGCAAAGATACATGAATAGATGCATCAAAAGAGGAACTCAATGTGGTGATAGAGTGTTTTTTAAAACTAAAAAAACTAGGTCTATATGGTTGGATAGTATAATTTTCTTTAGAATTTTATGATTTAATGGAGTAATACATATTGAATGGTCAAGGAATATAGACTTTTAACAAAGTGCTTGGTTCCATAAATTTGATCTCCATGGCCCTCGTCACTAATAAAAATATCCACAAGGGTTTGAAGATTATTGGTTAATTTCCTCATGCAATGCAACCTAAAAAACTTGTTAAGATAATAGATTATATGTTAAGGAAGGTCTTCTCAAACCCATCAATCATGAGCAATTTGGGTTTCTACACAATAGAGAGATATGTGATGCAACAGGGTATCTCAAGAGGGCTCACATTCCATAATAAAAAAAACAGAATGCTAACTATGGTTCTTAAGCTAGTTTTGTGCAAAGCTCGTGATAGGGTAAGCTAGTTGTATTTGAGATTAATTTCATATATGGATGAATCTTTAGTTGGTAAATTGGAAAATGGGATGTATGTCGCTAGTTTATTTTTCTCTCCTTACAAATGTGTTGGATTTCTTATTCTTTACACCCTCAATGAGTTTAAGACAACGATGCCCTATGTCAACCTTTCAACCTTTTTATTCTTTGGTAGATGAGGGCTTAAGTAGAGTAGTAAAAGTATTCAAAAGAGAAGGATATATAAAAGGAATTAAAAACCAGGTAGATCATGATGTTATCTTACTTGTTTTTTGTGCATGATGTTATCTTATTTTGCTTAGGCTCTATAAAGGAAGCAAAAAAATATAAGGAAATTCTTTAATTATACTACACAATGATGAGAATGGAAGTAAATGCCAATAAATCAAATATCTTATTCAATGACATACATGCAAGGCAGGAAACAAGGATTTTCCAAATCCTTCCTTTCAAAAATTCCCTTTTGATAATAGAGTAAAGTATCTAGGATTCATGTTAAATTTAAATGATTACAACTTTAAGGATGGAATTGGCTTTATGGAAAAAAAAAAGTGAAAAATAGGTTAACATATTGGTCTTATAGGTGGCTTTCTAGAGGAGGGACATTGCTTTTTCTTAAATCAATTCTAGAGGCAAGTCTTGTATTTTCATTCACTGGCTTATATCCCAAAAGGAATGCAAGAAAATAAGAAATATATGTTTTAGTTTCTTATGGATAGGAAAAAAGGGAAGGGAACAACATTGCTTTAGTGAAATATAAAACAATTAGCTAAATCTAAAGAAGTTGGGGGATTAGGTATGAAGAACATTCATTGTTTTGGACAAGCTTTGGAAAGTGAGAGCCTAAGAAGATTAATAAAGGAAGATGGCCTACGGAAATGAGTGATGATGGATAACGATATTCCACCTTTATCTCTTGAGGTATGAATAAGAATGCTAATGAAAAACATGATAGGAGATTCAATAACATGGAAGGACCTTGTAAAATCTTTCCCGATTGTGGGAAATTGATTGGGTAAGAGAGTAGGAAATGAGTCTAATATGAGGATAGGAGAGGAAAATTGGGAAGGTAGTGCTAGAAATATTAGGCTTCTTGAGTCTTTTTTGAGCTCTCTAAATATGCAAGAAATGCATTTCCTGGTGGAGGTAGCAAATCTAGTGAACTCGCCCATATGGAATCAAGGTTAGATATGAGCAAATAGGTTGGGACTTGTGGAGGGGAAGCGAAAACTTGGAAACATTATGTGAAAAGTCTCAAATGGATGTGAACAAGGATAAAGGAATAATATGATGAGTTAGCATGGTAAAAAAATACTTCACCTAGAAGATATATTGCCAAGCTAAGACATAAAACAATGTTAATGAAGGAGGAAGAAAGGGATTCGAAGTGGCGGAGGGAGTATATTTGGAAAATTAAAGCATCGTTAAAGACAAGATTTTTTCTTTGGTTCATTAGTACAAAATGAGAAATTAGTGTCTATGTGACTAAAAAAGTTAGTCATGCCATAGTTTTTTCAAGTGATTTCCCACCAAATTTGAGCAATTTCGAGTAACCCAACTAAAAATGACTTAGTTACGGTTTAAAAAATATGACTAAATAATAAGTGACACAATTAAAAATGACTAACGTAAATGATTAATTTACTCAATCAATAAAAATATGACTAGATACAATAATATGAATTAGTCGTTTGTGTTAGTCATTTTTAATTGTGTCAATCTAATAATGGAAATTTGCAATTTTGATAATTAGTTGTTATAATTTACTAAATTTTAACAATGTAGATGGATTCAAAGATCCCCTATGTAGCTCGACATCCAATTTTTCATTAACATTGAGTGACACATGAGGTCTTTGAATCCATCTACAATGTTACAATTTACTAAATTTTGACATTGAAAATGGATTTAGAGACCCCCTAGAAAGGGATCTCTAAATCCATCTGCATTGTCAAATTTTAGTAAATTGTAAAAATTCATTGTCAACATTGCAATTTTCTATTACCGAGTGACACATTAGGGGGTATTTGAATCCATCTACAATGTCATGACATTTTTCCACCCACAGTTAGGTTGAATTGTTTTCACAAACGGAGTTTTGGTGGCGGGTGATGGTTTTCAACCCAATTGTGGGATTTCATTGATTTTTTTCCCCAAATGGGTGCAAGGAAAGAGGAGTTTGACATCGATTCACACATTCAATGGCATGAGCGGAGTCTTGTTTAGAAAATTATGAGGCATCATGGAATGGATTAAGGAACAAGGGGCATCACTCCTGCTAATCCCATACTTCCTCCAAAATCTGCAAATTGTTGAGTGCCTTGCATGGACATGTCATTCCTACGTTCATTGGAACATATTGGAGACTCATGGGATTCATGATGACGTTGTTTATCATGGTTTATTAAATGATGTCTTCCTTAGGTACTTTTAATGGAGCTCGTGGGGGGAACATTAGCGATGCCTGCACTTTATATATGTTCCTGCTCTCAAATTTAAGACATTCCTATGTTTAAGATGAAGTTTCAAAATTTGGTGGATTCTCATAGAGTTTGTGTGTTAAAATGGCTCAAATATAAGAATCCTTTTCATGGGCCTGCATTATTGAGTGGGCATTAACAATATTTCACCAAATGCAAGCTATAAGAATTTTAACGTTATTTAACCAAATACAAGCTACATGTATTGAACCCAACCAGTTCACCTTTTCTATACTTATCATGGCACACACACCCACACACACACAATAGCATAATATATTATAGTATTGTTATATTATCACAATATATTAGTGTAATAATTATTTAATAATATTGATTATTATATATAATATTTAATTACACACACACATATTTCATGTGGTTCAGAGCCTCGAGAATAGAGGTCGGGGCTCGCTACATCCACAATAATAATTATAGGGGGTCCACCCTAAGGGGCCTCGCCCTATCGACTCTAGTTTTGGGAGTCTAACCCCAAAGGACCTAGAGAGTTGGATTTGTGAGAATTGAACCTCCGACCTCAATATCAAACGGTCTTTGGATTTGGACTCCAACCAATTGAGCTACCCCCGAGGCTTACACACACACACACACACACACACACACACACACACACACACACACACACACACACACATGCGCACACACATTAACACGAGCCATTAGGTGGCAATGTCGCCAACATTGGCACCGGGGGTGGTTCTTGGAAAACATATATTTGTTTGTCAACAGAGTGCAGCAGCCAAAACTCTTCAGATATTGTGTGCAACAAAGTCAACTAGAGTACAAATTTTGCTTCATAGTTGATTTCAATGATGAAAATGCAGCATCAAATAACGTATGCAACATGAAACGGTAAAAGTAAAATTTTTGCAATTTTATTTGTTTATGTATTGCTACACCTATCCCTGCACAATTTGTAGACTCTATAGTTAGACCATTGCAGAAAACTGAAATTGTGTAGACATGTGCAAAATTGTGTAGAGTGTTTATATGTTACTATCACTATGTTCAGAGAACAAATATTTGTAAGGGCAAGTCGATTTTGTATAGTAGCAATGACAAGATTAAAGCAAGGTGCAAAATTTATAAAGTGATGTGAGTCAATATGTTTGCAAGGACGTCGTAAGCAAATATTGTAATTTCAACCAATGCAGAACACAAATATAGCAACAAATATCGATGCAGTAGCACATTCATTCAATGCAAATGTTGTGCATGTATCAAACACCAACAGCTTGGTTAATTTATAATTCATGGGATTTGATTCTAGATAGGCAATTATGACTTCAAAATTGGAAAATAATATTTTAGTGTTTTCGATTTTAAATAAAATAAGATAGAATATGTTACAAAGTGTTGCACAAATGTTGTGTCAACAGTTAAAAAAAGTTTGGTAAAAAAAGAAAATGAAATGTTTGAAAATGAATGTATGGTTGGTATACGTGAATGTTGTTTGCTATTTTGCACTTGAAATTAGAAACAAACATTGTTTGATACCATTTTATGCTGCCATGATAACCAACTATACAAACATTGTAGTTTGATATATGTATAACTGTTAAGCAATCAGGTTAAGGCAATGAAACCAATGGTCAAGAATGAAGGAGACTTTGTTTGGAACAAAGGTGTTATTTCCAAGAGGTTGATCACTGAGGATAGACATTTGTTCAATATTCAATGATCGTTGTGAGCTATTATGGCCATAGTTTTTCATTGGCATATTTTAGGGACTGTGAAAGAGGTATGAGAAGGATAGAATGAACTATTGGCATATTTTAGGACTGTGAAAGAGGTATGCTCGTATTTAAAGTAAATTATGTTCGACATAGCACAAATATCAAGAATGTTACTAGGAAAGATATGAGGAGGCTATTGTTTTTTGGCCTTTGCTAATGTAAGGAAACAAAATATTCAAGTTAAGAAACAAAATGTGAAAAGGCATCATTGGTGGCAATTTGCGAATAGATAGACATTTCTACGATATTATATAGACATTTCTATGATATTAGCACATAGGCCTAGGAAAAATATCTAGCAACAAGACCTGCTTTATCAAAGAACAACTAGAAGCACATTTGTTGCATGAAATGTCAAAAATATGTTTTAGCAAAAAGGGTTCGTGCAAGTGTATATATTGTTTTGTAGAAAATTAAATTGATGTGGAGACATTGTTTCTGTTGCAATGCCAAAGAAAATAGAATTTTCTTTCACTTGAAGTCTTGGTAAGATGAAGACTGTGAATAGAAGGCGTTTTTCAGTTTTTAATACATGTATTGTGTGAGAGTTCTAATTTTAATAATAAGGCCATTTTCCTTGTTACAGGTGCAACTGGCCAGTAAGGGAGGGCATATACATATTTTGAGTCTGTAAAAATATGAGCAGGTTGTTAAATTTTGTGCAACTTGGCAAGTGATTAGCAATAACCTCTGATTTGTGTATGGCATTGTTGTAATATTGAGCTAAGTATAAAATTTTGAATTAAAAAAAGAATGCAACAAGATTCATTATTCAAAATTTATAAACAATAACAAATTCAAGTACACAATTTTATCTGGAAATTCATAGAGTGGTGTAATGTCCCTTTTTGGAAATTTAGGAGAAAATTACAAATTGGCCAAAATTCGAGCTTAACTAGTCATGACTCTAGAGGGTTCGAAATTTCACCAAATGGTCCTGAATATGAAAGGAGATGGTATGGTGAGTATTAAAACATACCAAGGTGGTTTATGGATACTTTGGACCAGATTTTCGACATTTGCAACCTTGTTTTTGGCTGATGATAAAAAGGCCAAAAATTAATAGGAAATTGCGATGAAATCCCCTCTAGGGTGTAGGCCAACTGGGCTTCCCAACTCATGTACGAACCTCCCAAATTTGTAAGAAGAGTATGGGGACTGTTATAAGAACTTATGGAATTTCATTACACATGGTTATTATTTCTTCAAAATGGTTATAGAGTTCCACATTCATTTGATAACTTTCAGTGAATTTGCTTATGGGGAAATTGCATAACTAGCTCAATTTTGACTTATGAAAGGTAGAGTTAAAGGTTTAGATCATGATGTGAAATAGAGGGACCATATACAGAATACAAATTGACTACCAAAAATTATTAAACACCATATAAATCCCTTCATACAAGTCTAGTATACATCTCATTCAGTATGGGAGTCAAATACATGAAAACTAGTGAATTAGTAGCATGAAATTGCAAGAGTTACACATATGGATTTCTTGGATGTCGACCCACAGAGCATAGAAACATGAAATTACTGAGTAAAACATCATATATGGCTGTAACAAAACCATCAAACTCAGAGAACGTCCCTCATACAAATTTGATACAAGACTCCTTCAATATTGAAGTCAAAGTCATGGAAACTAGTGACCCAATGGCAGCAGAATGCAAGCTTTTCACACATGAGTTTCTTGGATTTCGACCCACAGAGGATATGGGCATGAAATTATAGAGTAATAAATCATATATGGCTGTCACAACATCCTAAAACTCATATAATATCTCTCATACAAATCTTGTATAAAAATAATTCAAGATGGAAGCCAAAATCCATGAAGACTAGTGATACAAGGGCATGAGTATGCAAGATTTTCATACATGTATTTATGATATTTCGACTTACATAGTATGTGGACATAATATTACAGAGACATACATCATATACTGCTTCCCCATCATCATAAAAATCATATACATGTACTTATACAAATCTAATATAAAGCTACTTCAATATTGAAGCCAAATCCATGAAAACTAGTTATTCAAGAGCATGGGGAATGCGAGGCTTTCATACATGTATTTGTGAGATTTCAAATTACAGAACATATGGAGATGATATTATAGATCCATACATTATATTTCAAAGCTTGGCCATCAATTATCCTTATCAAGGCGCAAGAATCACTCCAACAAGCGCGCCATCAAATGAGAGTGTGGGGGAATGGAGAAGAAGGAATGAGCGAATGGGGAGATAGATGAGAATTTGACTGTATGGATCTTCAGATAGAAAATAAAAATCCTTATTTAATCTCCCATGAGAGGTCTGAATGGCCTCTCCATCAACCCACTTGGAAAGGAATCCAACTCCCTCGAAATTGGTTCATGAGCAGTGAGAGTAAACACTCATCGTGCAATGACCAAGAAAAAACTCTCCAAAATTCCAAAGGACAATTAGAAAATGGTCAAAAACTATTCTCATTCCTCATGAAATCCTTTAATTAAATTCATGAGGCCTCCTAAGGTATAATTTCCCTCCATGAGCTTCCTCCAACTCATCTTAGTGGTTTAGTAACTCTCATGACACTTGTCTTCCTCTTCATGCTCCAATTCTTTCCCCAATTCGAANCCTCTTGGTGGCTATTTTTAGCCTTGGCATGTCATATTTGTCATATGTCAGCAATCAGGTCTGAATTTCTCATACTTGTCATAGAACCTTCTATCATTTGTTGTCATAGAGTGCATAGAGTCTCCTTCCAAGTGGCACACCTTGTCTTCTAGTCTCTTCCTCTTCCATGGGAGTTACCCTCCTATACCAATTTTAATTCCTTGGCTCATTATATGATATATGACACCACATAACCATCCAATAATGTTACATTACGCATGTGTTCATATTTGGATGAAAATCATGCCAAGTGTGCAGGAAATCTAGTCACCCAAAGGCTCCACAAGATTCCAAGTGTCTTCATGAATCCATGCCACCTTATTTTCTTAGCATTTATCATTTATGTGACCCATTTAAATGTGAATATTGTAAACTCAATTCTTTTTTGGTCCCATAGCCCCTTATTACAAAATTTATGTCTTCATCTCAACCCAGGGAACTACTAGGTTGGTGAAACATTATTTGCAAATATTCTTATTTGGAAATTATTTAATAGTATTGGTACTGATATAATAACTCATGGATTGTCATTAAACATGGTTATTATTTCTTCAAAATGGCTATAGAGTTCCACATTCGTGTGATAACTTTCAGTAAAATTGCTAATGGGAAAATTGCATAGCTAGCTTGATTTTGGCATATGAAAGGTAGAGTTAAAGGTTCAGATCAGGATGTGACATATAGGGACCATATACAAAATAATTTTATTATTATTACCAAACAGTATTAAACATCATATAAATCCCTTCATACAAGTATGGTATACATCTCATTCAATATGGGAGTCAAATACATGAAAACTAGTGAATTAGTAGCATGGAATTGCAAGAGTTTCACATATGGATTTATTGGATTTCGAAACACAGAGCATAGGGACATGAAATTACTGAGTAAAAAATAATATATGTCTGTCACAACATCATCTAACTCAGAGAAAATCCCCATACAAATACGATACAAGACTCCTTCAAGATTGAAGCCAAAGTCATGGAAACTAGTAACCCAATGGCAAGGGAATGCAAACTTTTCACACATGAGTTTCTTGGATTTCAACCCACAGAGGATATGGACATGAAATGAAAGAGTAATACATATTATATGTCTTTCACAACATCCTCAAACTCATATAATATCTAACATACAAATATAGTATAAAACTACTTCAAGATTGAAGCCAAATTCCATGAAGACTAGTGATACAAGGGCATGAGTATGCAAGCTTTTCATACATGTATTTATGTTATTTAGACTTACATAGAATGTGGACATAATATTATAGATCCATACATCATATTTCTTCTCCATCATCATAAAACTATACATGTCATTATACAAATCTGATATAAAGCTACTTCAATATTGAAGTTAAATCCATGAAAACTAGTTATTCAAGAGCATGAGGAATGCAAGGATTTCATACATGTATTTCTAAGATATAGAATTACAGAGAATATGGAGATGATATTAAATATCCATACATCATATATCAAATATTTTCCATCAAATTTCCTTAGCAAGGCGCAAGAATCACTCAAACAAGTGCGCCATCAAATGAGAGTGTGTGGGAATGGAGAAGAACGAAGTAGAGAATGGGGAGATAGATGAGAATTAACAGTATGGAACTTCAAACTGAAAATAAAAATCCTCCATTAAGCTCATGTGAGAGGTTTGAATGGATTCTCCATCAACCAACTTGGAAAGGAATCCAACTCCCTCGAAATTGGTTCACAAACAGGGAGAGTAAACACTCACTGTACAATGGACAAGCAAAAGCTCTCCAAAATGCCAAAGGCCAATTAGAAAATGATAAAAATATATTCTCATTCCTCATGGAATCCTTTTATTAACTTCATGAGTCCTCCTAAGTTATAATTTCCCTCCATGATCTTCCTTCAACTCATCTTATTGGTTTAGTAACTCTCATGACACTTGTCTTCCTCTTCATGCTCCAATTCTTTCCGCAATTCGAATAACTGCCTCTAACTCTGAAATTTGAGCTCTTGGTGGCTATTTTTATCCTTGACATGTCGAATTTGTCATATTTCAACAATAAGGTCTGAATTTGTCATACTTGTCATAGAATCTTCTATCATTTGTTGTCATAGAGTGCATAGAGTCTCCTTCCAAGTGGCACACCTTGTCTTCTAGTCTCTTCCTCTTCCATGGGAGTTACCCTTTTTTACTGATTCCAATTCCTTGGATCATTACATGATATTTTAAACCACATAACCATCCAATAATGTTACATTACCCATGTGTTCGTATTTGGATGAATATCATGCCAAGTGTGTGGGGAATCTAGTCACCCAAAGGCTCCACAAGCTTCCAAGTGTCTTCATGAATCCATGCCACCTTATTTTCTTAGAATTTAACATTTATGTGACCCATTTAAATGTGAATATGGTAAACTAAATTATTTTTTGGTCCCATAGCCCCTCATTACAAAATTTATGTCTCCATCTAAACCTAGGGAACTAGTAGGTTGGTGAAACATTATTTGCAAATAGTCTTATTTGGAAATTATTTAATAGGGTACATGACAATCCTCCCCACTCAAGATTGCTTATCCTCAAGCAATGGAAAATTTGTATGATGCAAAATGTTTTTATATTCCAAAGTGGCATCCTCATTTGGTATTCCTTCCCTTGCACCAAGTGCTCTCGTATGGTTCTCGTCATTAATTTTATTTAGCTGCAATTTGAGTAATGGAACTCATGTATTGCAATATTAAGTTCAGAAAAGTAAAGAGACGTGGATTGTGCATATTGATATATCTTGTAACATCACCACTAACACCAAAAGGATTAATCAAATCCATAAAACCTTTTCTGATCTTTCACCCCCTTTTGCTTCTATATAATTCTTTGAACTTGGTACTGAGTTACCAAGCTTTGATTTTCTTAAGATTCCAAGAAAATTTCAAAGAGGAACCACCATGCTTGCTGATGCACTACTCTGATTACAATCATCTTCTCAAGTGGTGACTAAATCTCTATTGTTGCTTATTGCCCCCAAAATTGAAACCAATGAGACCAAAAATGATCCCAGGGTCCCATATGATCCTAATATATGCATGGTGTGAAATGTATATGATGAAATGCCATGAACACCAAGCATGTGAAAATTGAGTCCATCCCTCAATAAATATCCCACATAGGAAACTGGAACACTTCTCTGCAAAGATGAACTCAAACAACTGAAGGTTGGTTTTCTTTCTCAAACCAACAATTGAATTGTTACTTCAAGTGAGATGAAACCAAGCAATACCAGGATCCCATTTCTTGTATTGCACCCTTCCAAACATCATGAGTACAAAATATAAATCATAAAATCACATAAAAATATCATACAAATGTACATCAATAATGTAGCTCATCAAAGAATCAGGAAAGTGCTTGTACATCCAAGTAAGTATATCATCATGTAGCCCATACACACAAGTATCGAGTATTATATCAGATATGCCCCAATGACATAAGTGAGATCTCATGTCCCATAATACTGATCCAAAAGAATATAATGTGCATCAAGATAATCATCCATGTGTTCTTTCATCCAAGAAGTGGATGAAGAGCCTCCACCAAAATCTGAACCAAATAAGGAGCAAAGAAAACATGAAGACTTCAAGTGGCTCCAAGAAGTCTCATCAATACGCACATGAATATGTATATAAGAATGAAATAACAAAGGATGTTTCTGCCAACAATAATTTTCTTCAATCATATATCTCTTCACCCAAGTGTGGGATGAAGTTCCTCCAACAACAAATGGACTAGTCAAGGAGAAGGGAAAATCATGAGTCTCCAAGTGACTCAAGTGAATACCATAGGTGCATCCATGTAGATGTGTATCATCATAATGTAACAATGGATTCTTTTGAAAATGTAAATAATATGTTTCTCTAATCATTTCATCATCAAAAGGAGAGATATAAAGTCCATACTCTTCATGTGGCACCATAAAAAAGAAACCTTTCACCCATACTTCATTAGGATGAATGCTGCAAAATTTGGAAGAGTAGGATGTAGGAGAAAGAAACAACTCACCAAAATGATCAGAAAGTGAAAAAATTTCGTCATGTGAAGGATCCATATGGGTAGGATTATGCACTCCCTTAAAAATGAAAAACTTTCCTCATGGGTTGATTCCAAGGTGGTGGAATCATGCACTTCTTCAAAAAGTGTGTAACCATTTTCAAGAGGCAACTCAAGTTCCTCTTCCACCACAACATGCGATTGGATATCATCAAGATAATCTTCAAACACATAAATAACATACAAATTTTCATGTTTCTCATGATCCCTCAAGTCATGATAATACTCCAATAAATCTACCATATGACAATCTGAAACATAGGAGGAAGAACAGGTATCTTGCAACCTCTCAAGAAGTTGCTCATTTTGAATTTTGAGCTTATGAATATCCTCATTATTATTCAAGCATGCTTCATGTAACCATTCATTAAGCTCAACCTAGTTGTTTCTATCAAAAATCAAAGACAAGAAATTACTTCTGATGTTGCACATTTCTCTTTGAATCTTCTCCATGTCTTCAAAGAAGGATGGGTCCTCCAATGGAGAAATTTTCCAACAAGAATTTGAAACCAATGCTTTAGTGTCATGGAGTATGATAAGGGCCTCATGGATATCCATTTCACTCATATTCAAAGACCCTTCAATGAAGGATGGTTCATGGGAGTGAACCTCCTCTTCTTCTTTCTTCTTGATTTGATCAACTTCTTGAAGCTCAAGTGGTGATGGGGAAGTTGATCTTGGTTCTTCTTTATCTATCACAAGGTCCTCATATTCATGCTTATAAGAAATTTGTCTTGCATAAACATTTTCAAATCTGATCTCTACGTCACCAAGATAGAGTTGGGAGCACCCATCAGTAGGTACTCTTTCATAGTTCAATGATCCATCAATACATTCTCTTTGATTTGTGCAACCCCCATCAGTAAGGATTGTGTGATTTTATTCACTTTCCTCTTTATGTTATTATATGAATTCACCTTGAGTTAATTGGTGCTCGAATTGATGATTCTTTGTTTCTTCCTTTAATGGTGTATGTAGTATGTTTTCACAAGTAGGATGAATTTTTTCTCATTTCATGCTCCTCCAAACTTGTGGATTGCTAATTTTCTCTTAATGAGTTCACATTTGAATTATTGTGCCTATATCCATCCAAACAATCATCAAAGAATTCAAAAGGAATGGTATTATGTGTCTCTCCATGATGGAAACTTCTACTACCCCCTGCTGCCAGCTTACCCCTAAGTTGGCTAGCCATCAATTCGAACCCTTGCATAAGTTTCTTGGTCGTATCATCAAAATATGACTTCAGGAATTTCTTAAACTCATATCTATAATCCATAAATTCAATAGGTTCTTAGACCATGCTCTAATACCACTGTAATTGTCACGTCCCCACCCCTCTACTCGGCGGAGAGGACACAACCGTGATGCTATCTAATCCGAGAGATGTAAATCCCATGAACATACACATGACGAAAATGCATTGAAACTAAAAACATACACAAGTGCATTAACCATTAACATACAACGAAAGAAAATTACAATTGAAAGGATTTAAACACAAGAGAATACTTATCTTGAGAAATAGTTGTCCCGCAACCAGCTACGTCATTGCAACGTTCCACCCAACCACAGGCCAGTGTGCTCATCAATATCTTAGCAACACTGCCACCCCCAAGCTGGGCATGATTCCCACAAGGAATAAGGGAACACTAGGAGGCTCACACGTAGCAAAAAATACATAAAATTGAGCCAATCCAAAACAATTGTGTTTATCAGGATATAAAGGAGCTGGAAAGGCTGACTGCTAAGCTAGTGAGCTCAATCAAAGAGCTATGGACACCTGCACCAGATCTAGCCTGACCTCTAAAACATCTACACACCCAACACAAGGAAGCACCCCCTTCTCTGCTGCACACTCCCTTAGGCTATGCCTTCCCGTCCAGTGCTATTCAGGGTGTGCAAAGAAGAAAGCTAGCCCTCTAGCTCTGTCTGTGATGTTCCTTCTTCCACTAGGTTTATCAATCTAGCTCAGACCCCATTTCCACTCCAAAAAAAATTCAAATCAAAACAACAGAGGCATACCTAGCAATTGCAAGATCTGGGATTGATGAAAACGTTGTTCAACCAAAACGTAAACGACAATGGGTAAAACACACCCTTAGTAGCATTTCGATTTCCAAAGTCATTTATGGCCCTAACATGGCCAAAATGAACTCAAAATCACCCAAAATTCATCGCTCTATTCTCCCACTCATTGGGAAACACTAAACAATGAAATTCCCCACCGAGGGCATGTGGAAATGACACCAAAACGCCCAGTAGAGATCCCAGTCACTAGAAGTTAACAAAAACACTTCACATCCATGGTAAAAACACATGAAACTGCAGAGACGTGAATGGAAAATGCACCAGCAGTTCCCAAAACATGAGGAAGACAACCCAATCCCTGGCAATACAAAAACGACCTCCCATCCATGGGAAAATGAATCCAACAACAAAAAACGTGGAATGAGAAACACACAGGAAAAACTCTAGCTGCTCCCAAAAGCCCCAACGTGAAGGAGAATGGTGAGGAAAATGGAAAACGTGGATGCATGGCAAAATGACATACGTTTTTGGGCATTTTCCTTGCCAAGGAAGTTAGAACACGTTTTTCAAAAATGGGTTCTCTGCCCAATTCAAATTTGTGCCCATACTCTTCCCATTCCATGTAATAACTAACTTAGCCACATTCTGGCAGAAATAAATGATTGGGGAAAGAGAGAAGAAAGGTATTTGATAGTCTGATGGGTTCTCTCATGGACATTTGGCTTTTTCCCATTGGCTCCAAAGGTTAGATATCCCCCCCCCTTATCCTTAGGAAATCATGCCCCCATCTCATTATTTGTTGCATTGACATAGCTGGTTGTGGGTTTTTAATTAATTGCATATTTACACGATGATTCAAAATTATAATGTGCCGGCTAGCACAAAATACCATCGACAACGATTTAATCGCCGAACATAACATGCTCAATCGATGGTGGGACTTTTGCCTTTAGCTCCACACCACGATTAATTACAATATATACATAATATACATTTTAATTCAAATGGGGTCAAAACCAGGGTGTTACAGTAATGTCCCTTTTTGGAAATTTTGGAGAAAATTACAGATTGGGCAAAATTCAAGCTTAACTAGTCATGACTCTATAGGGTTTCAACTTTCAGCAAATGGTCCCGAATTTGAAAGGAGATGGTACGATGAGTATTAAAACATACAAAGGTGTTTTATGGATACTTTGGATCATAGTTTAGACCTATGCAACCTTGTTTGGAGCTGATGACAAAAAGGCACAAATTTAATAGAAAATTGTGTTGAAATCCCCCCTAGGGTGTAGGCCAACTAGGATTCCCAACTCAGGTACAAATGTCCCAAATTTGTAAAAAGAGTATTGGGACTGATATAAGAAATCATGGAATTTCATTACATATGGTTATTAGTTATTCAATATGGTTATAGAGTTCCACATTCGTTTGATAACTTTCAGTGAAATTGCTTATGGGGAAATTGCATAACTAGCTCGATTTTGACATATGAAAGGTAGAGTTAACAGTTCACGTCAGGATGTGACATATAGGGACCATATACATAATACAAATTGATTACAAAACAGTATTAAACACCATATAAATCCCTTCATACAATTTTGGTATACATCTCATTCAGTATGGGAGTCAAATACATGAAACTAGTGAATTA
The DNA here is from genome assembly GCA_001517045.1 of Pseudotsuga menziesii. Lineage (NCBI taxonomy): Eukaryota > Viridiplantae > Streptophyta > Pinopsida > Pinales > Pinaceae > Pseudotsuga > Pseudotsuga menziesii. Next base: position 467,062 of record LPNX010477656.1, read on the forward strand.
GTAGCATGGAATTGCAAGAGTTTCACATATCGATTTCTTGGATTTCGACCCATAGAGAATAGGGATATAAAATTACTGAATAACACATCATATATGGCTTTCACAACATCATCAAACTCAGACAACATCCCTCATACAAATCTGATACAAGACTCCTTCAAGATTGAAGCCAGAGTCATGGAAACTAGTGACCCAATGGCAGGGGAATGCAAGATTTTCACTCATGAAATTCTTTTATTAACTTTATGAGGCCTCCTAAGGTATAATCTTCCTCCACGAGCTTCCTCCAACTCATCTTAGTGGTTTAGTAACTCTCATGACACTTGTCTTTCTCTTCATGCTCCAATTCTTTCACGAATTTGAATGGTTGCCTCTAACTCCCAAATTCGACCTCTTGGTTGCTATTTTAAGCTCTGACATGTCATATTTTTCATATGTCAGCAAGCAGGTCTGAATTTTTCATACTTGTCATAAAATCATCTATCATTTGTTGTCATAGAGTGCATAGAGTCTCCTTCCAAGTGGTACACCTTGTCTTATAGTCTCTTCCTCTTCCATGGGAGTTGCCCTCCTTTAGGAATTCAAATTCCTTGGATTATTATATGATATTTGACACCACATAACCATACAATAATGTTACATTACCCATGTGTTCGTATTTGGATGAATTTCATGCCAAGTGTGCAGGGAATCTAGTCACCCAATGGCTCCACAAGCTTCCAAGTGTCTTCATGAATCCATGCCACCTTATTTTCTTAGCATTTATCATTTATGTGACCCATTTAAATGTGAATATGGTAAACTCAATTATTTTTTGTTCCAATATACCCTTATTACTAAATTTATGTCTCCATCTCAACCTAGGGAACTAGTAGGTTGGCGAAATATTATTTGCAAATAGTCTTATTTGGAAATTATTCAATTGGGGACATGACAATCCTCCCCACTCAATATTGTTTATCCTCAAGCAATGCCAATTTTGTATGATGCAAAATGTTTTCATATTCCCAAGTGGCATCCTCATTTGGTATTCCTTCCCTTGCACCAAGTGCTCTCTTATGGTTCTGCTCATTAATTTGATTTAGCTGCAATTTGAGTAGTGCCACTCATGTACTGCAATTTTATGTTCACAAAAGTAAAGAGATGTGGATTGTGCATATTGATATATCCTATAACATCACCACTAACACCAAAAGGATTAATCAAATCCATAAAAACAAAAATTGCACAAATAATCTTTACTTCCATATTTTGGAAACCTTTTTTGATATTTCACCCCTTTTTGCTTATGTATAATTCTTTGAATTTGGTACAGAGTTACCAAACTTTGATTTTCTTAAGATTCCAAGAAAATTTCAGAGAGGAACCACCATGCTTGTTGCTGCGCTGCTCTGATTACAATCATCTTCTCAAGTGGTGACTAAATGTCTAATGTTGCTTATTGCCCCCAAAATTGAAACCAATGAGACCAAAAATGATCCCAGGGTCCGATATGATCCTGATACATGCATGGTGTGAAATGTATATGACGAAATGCCATGAACACCAAGCATGTGAAAATTGAGTCCATCCCTCAAAAACTCTCCTGTGTAGGAAACTAGAACATTGCTCTATAAATACGAACTCAAACAACTCATGGTTGGTTTACTTTCTCAAACCAACAATCGAACTGTTACTCCAAGTGAGATGAAACCAAGCAATACCAGGATCCCATTCTTCTATTGCACCCTTCCACACATCACGAATAAAAAATATAGATCATAAAAACACATAAAATATCATACAAATGTACATCAATAAGGCACCTCATCAAAGAATAGGGAAAGTGCTTGTACATCCAAGTAAGTAGATCATCATGTATCCCATACACACCAACATGAAGTATTATATCAGATATGCCCCAATGACACAGGTGAGGATCCCATGTCCCATAATGCTGCTCCAAAAGAATATAACGTGCATCAAGATAATCATCCATGTGTTCTTTCATCCAAGAAGTGGATGAAGAGCTTCCACCAAAATCTGAACCAAATAAGGAGCAAAGAAAACATGAAGACTTCAAGTGGCTCCAAGAAGTCTCATCAATACACACATGAATATGTATTTCAGAATAAAATAACAAAGGATGTTTCTGCCAACAATAATGTTCTTCAATCATATATCGCTTCACCCAAGTGTGGGATGAAGTTCCTCCAACATCAAATGGACTAGGCAAGGAGCATGGAAAATCACGAGTCTCCAAGTGACTCGAGTGAATACCATAGGTGCATCAATGTAGATGTGTATAATCATAATGTAACAAGGGATTCTGTTGTAAATGTAAATAATATGTTTCTCTAATCATGTCATCATCAAAAGGAGAGATATAATTTCCATACTCTTCATGTGCCATCATCAAAATAAATCTTTCATGCATACTTCATTAGGATGAATGCTGCAAAATTTGGAAGTGTAGGATGTAAGAGAAAGAACCAACTCACCCAAATGATCAGAAAGTGCAAAATTTTCATCATGTGAAGGATCCATAGGGGTAGGATTATGCACCTCCCTTAAAAATGCAAAACTTTCCTCATGGGTTGGTTCCAAGGTGATGGAATCATGCACTTCTTCAAAAAGCATGTAACCATTTTCAAGAGGCAACTCAAGTACCTCTTCCACCACAAGAAGTGATTGGATATCATCAAGATAATCTTCAAACACATCAATAACCTTCAAATTTTCCTGTTTATCATGATCCGTCATGTCATGAGAATCCTCCAAGAAATCTACCATGTGACAATCTGAAACATAGGAGGAATAACAAGTATCTTGCAACCTCTCAAGAAGTTGCTCATTTTGAATTTTGAGCTTATGAATATCCTCATTATTATTCAAGTATTCTTCATGTAACCATTCATTAAGCTCAACTAAATTGTTTCTATAAAAAAGCAAAGACATGAAATTACCTTCGATGTTGCACATTGCTATTTGAATCTTCTCCATGTCTTCAAGGAAGGATGGATCCTCCTATGAAGAAATTTTCCAACAAGAATTTGAAACCAATTCTTTAGTGTCATGGAGTATGCTAAGGGCCTCATGGATATCCATTTCACTCATCTTCAAAGACCCTTCAATGAAGGATGGTTCATGGGAGTGAACCTCCTCTTATTCTTTCTTCTTGATTTTATCAACTTCTTGAAGCTCAAGTGGTGATGGGGAAGTTGATCTTGGTTCTTCATTATCTGTCATAAGGTACTCATATTCATGCTTATGAGAAATTTGGCTTGCATCAACATTTTGAAATCTGATGTCTATGTCACCAACATAGAGTTGTGAGCACTAATCAGTAGGTACTCTTTCATAGTTCAATGATCCATCAATATATTCTCTTTGATTTGCACAACCCCCATTAGTAAGGATTGTGTGATTGTAATCTCCCTTTTTTAAAATTTTGGAGAAAATTACAAATTGGGCAAAATTCGAGCTTAACTAGTCATGACTCTAGAGGGTTCCAACTTTCACCAAATGGTCCCGAATTTGAAAAGAGATGGTATGGTGAGTATTCAAACATACCAAGGTGGTTTATGGATACTTTGGATCATACTTTCGACCTCTGCAACCTTGTTTGGGTCTGATGACAAAAATGCCAAAAATTACTAGGAAATTGTGATGAAATCCCCCGTAGGGTGTAGGCCAACTGGGCTTCCCAACTCATGTACGAACCTCCAAAATTTGTAAGAATAGTATCAGGAAATATATAATAAATCATGGACTGTAATTATACATGGTTATTATTTCTTCAAAATGGTTATAGAGTTCCATAGTCGTTTGATAAGTTTCAGTGAAATTGCTTATGGGGAAATTGCATACCTATCTCAATTTTGCAATATAAAAGGTAGAGTTAAAGGTTCAGATCATGATGTGACATATAGGGACCATATACAGAATAAAAATTGATTAAAAAACAATATTAAAAACCACATAAATCCCTTAATACAATTCTGGTATATATCTCATTCAGTATGGGAGTAAAATACATGAAAACTAGTGAATTAGTAGCATGGAATTGCAAGAGTTTCACATATGGATTTCGACCCAGAGAGCATAGGGAAATGAAATTAATGAGTAAAAAATCATATATGGCTGTCACAAAATCATAAAACTTGAAGAACATCCCTCATATAAATCTAATACAAGACTCCTTCAAGATTGAAGCCAAAGTCATGGAAACTAGTGACCCAATGGGAGGGGAATGCAAGATTTTCACACATGAGTGTCTTGGATTTTGACCCAAAAAGGATATGGAAATGAAATTATAGAGTAATACAACATATATGGCTGTTAGAACATCCTCAAACTCATATAATATCTCTCATACAAATCTGGTATAAAACTACTTCAAGATTGAAGCCAAAATCCATGAAGACTAGTGATACAAGGGCATGAGTATGCAAGCTTTTCATACATGTTTTTTTGATTTTTAGACTTCATAGAATTTGGAAATAATATTACAGATAAATACATCATATATTGCTTCCCCATCATCATAAAACGCATATACATGTCCTTATAAAAATCTGATATAAAGCTACTTCAATATTGAAGCCAAATCCATGAAAACTAGTTATTCAAGACCATGGGGAATGCAAGGATTTCATACATGTATTTCTGAGATATATAAGTACATAGAATATGGAGATGATATTACAGATACATACATCATATATCAAAGCTTGGCCATCAACTATCCTTAGGAAGGCGCAAGAATCATTCAAACAAGTGTTCCATCAAATGAGAGTGTGGGGGGATGGAGAAGAAGGAATGAGAGAACGGGGAGATAGGTGAGAATTTGAATGTATGGAAATTCAACCTGAAAATAAAAATACTTCATTAATCTCCCATGAGATGTCTGAATGGACTCTCCATCAACCAACTTGGAAAGGACTCCAACTCCCTCGAAATTGGTTTACAAGCAGGGAGAGTAAACACTCACTGTGCAATGGACAAGCAAAAGCTCTCCAAAATACCAAATTCCAATTATAAAATGATAAAAATATATTCTCATTACTCACAAAATAATTTTATTAACTTCACCAGGCCTCCTAAGGTAGAATTTCCCTCCATGAGCTTCCTCCAACTCATCTTAGTGGTTTAGTAACACTCATGACACTTGTCTTCCTCTTCATGCTCCAATTATTTCCCCAATTTGAATGACTTCCTCTAACTCCAAAATTCGACCTCTCGGTAGCTATTTTTATCCCCAACATTTCTGATTTGTCATAAGTCAACAATCAGGTCTGAATTTGTCATACTTGTCATAGAATCTTCTATCATTTTTTGCCATAGAGTGCATAGAGTCTCCTTCCAAGTGGCACACCTTGTCTTCTAGTCTATTCCTCTTCCATGGGAGTTACCCTACTTTACCAATCAGAATTACTTGGATCATTATATGATATTTGACACCACATAACCATCCAATAATGTTACATTACCCATGTGTTCGTATTTGGATGAATATCATGCCAAGTGTGTGGAGAATCTAGTCACCCAAAGGCTCCACAAGCTACCAAGTGTCTTCATGAATCCATGCCACCTTATTTTCTTAGCATTTATCATTTATGTGACCCATTTAAATGTGAATATGGTAAACTAAATTCTTTTTTGGTCCCATATCCCCTTAGTACAAAATTTATGTCTCCATCTCAACCTAGGGAACTAGTAGGTTGGTGAAACATTATTTGCAAATAGTCTTATTTGAATTTTTTTTAATTGGGGACATGACAATCCTCCCAACTCAAGATTGATTGTCCTCAAGCAATGCCAATTTTGTATGCTGCAAAATGTTTTCATATTCCCGAGTGGCATCCTCATTTGGTATTCCTACCCTTGCACCAAGTGCTCTTTTATGGTTCACCTCATTAATTTTATTCAGCTACAATTTGAGTAGTGGCACTCATGTACTGCAATTTTATGTTCACAAAAGTAAAGAGATGTGGATTGTGCATATTGATATATCATGTAACATCACCACTAACACCAAAAGGATTAATCAAATCCATAAAAACAAAATTTGCACAAATAAACTTTACCTCCATATTTTGGAAACCTTTTTCTGATCTTTCACCCCTTTTTGCTTCTATATAATTCTTTGAACTTGGTCCTGAGTTACCAAACTTTTATTTTCTTAGGATTCAAAAAAAAATTCAGAGAGGAACCACCATGCTTGCTGCTACACTACTCTAATTACAATCATATTCTCAAGTGGTGACTAAATCTCTAATGTTTTTTATTGTCCCCAAAATTGAAACCAATGAGACCAAAAATGATCCCAGGTTCCCATATGATCCTGATACATGCATGCTGTGAAACGTATATGATAAAATGCCATGAACACCAAGCATGTGAAAATTGATTCCATCCCTCAAAAATTCTCCCACATAGGAATCTGGAACGCTGCTATGCAAAGATGAACTCAAACAACTGAAGTTTTGTTTGGTTTCTCAAACCAACAATCGAACTATTACTCCAAGTGAGATGAAACCAAGCAATACCAGAATCCCATTTCTTGTATTGCACCCTTTAAAACATCATGAGAACAAAATATAGATCATAAAAACACATACAAATATCATACAAATGTACATCAATAAGCTAACTCATCAAAGAATCAGGAAAGTGCTTGTACATCCAAGTAAGTAGATCATTGTGTAGCCCATACACACAAGCATAAAGTATTATATCATATATGCCCCAATTACACAGGTGAGGATACCATGTCCCATATTGCCGCTCTAAAAGAATATAATGTGCATCAAGATAATTATTCATGTGTTCTTTCATCCAAGAAGTGGATGAAGAGCCTCCACCAAAATCTGAACCAAATAAGGAGCAAAGAAAACATGAATACTTCAAGTGGCTCCAAGAAGTCTCATCAATACACACATAAATTTGTATATTAGAATGAAATAAAAAAGGATGTTTCTGCCAACAATAATGTTCTTCAATCATATATCTCTTCACCCAAGTGTGGGATGAAGTTCCTCCAACATCAAATGGACTAGGCAAGGAGCATGGAAAATCATGAGTCTCCAAGTGACTCAAGTGAATACCATAGGTGCATCCATGTATATGTGTATAATCATAATGTAACAAGGGATTATGCTGAAAATGTAAATAATATGTTTCTCTAATCATTCCATCATCAAAAGGAGATATAGAAATTCCATACTCTTCATGTGGCACCATCAAAAAGAAACCTTTTACCCATACTTCATTAGGATGAATGCTACAAAATTTGGAAGTGTAGGATGTAGGAGAAAGAACCAACTCACCCAAATGATCAGAAAGTGAAAAAATTTCATCATGTGAAGGATCCATAGGGGTAGGATTATCCACCTCACTTAAAAATGCAAAACTTTCCTCATGGGTTGGTTCCAAGGTGGTGGAATCATGCACTCCTTCAAAAAGCGTGTAACCATTTTCAAGAGGCAACTCAAGTTTTTCTTCCACCACAAAAAGTGATTGGATATCATCAAGATAATATACAAACACATCGATAACCTGCAAATTTTCATGTTTCTCATGACCCCTCATGTCATGAGAATCCTCCAAGGAATCTACCATATGACAATCTGAAACATAGGATGAAGAACCAATATCTTACAACCTCTCAAGAAGTTGCTCATTTTGAATTTTGAGCTTATAAATATCCTCATTATTATTCAAGTATGCTTTATGTAACCTTTCATTAAGCTCAACCAAATTGTTTCTATCAGAAAGAAAAGATATGAAATTACCTTCGATGTTGCACATTACTCTTTGAATCTTCTCCATGTATTCAAGGAAGGATGTCTCCTCCAATGAAGAAATTTTCCAACAAGAATTTGAAACCAATGCTTTAGTGTCATGGAGCATGCTAAGGGCCTCATGGATATCCATTTCACTCATATTCAAAGACCCTTTAGTGAAGGATGGTTCATGGGAGTGAACCTCCTCTTCTTCTTTCTTCTTGATTTGATCAACTTCTTGAAGCTCAAATGGTGATGGGGAAGTTGATCTTGGCTCTTAATTATCTATCACAAGGTCTTCATCTTCATTCTTATGAGATATTTGGCTTGCAGCAACATTTTCAAATCTGATCTCTATATCACCAACATATATTTGTGAGCACCCATCAGTAGGTACTCTTTCAGAGTTTAATGATCCATCAATAGATTCTCTTTGATTTACACGACCCCCATCAGTAAGGATTGTGTGCTTGTACTCACTTTCCTCTTTATGTTATTCTATGCAATCACCTTGAGGTAATTGATGCTGCACTTCATGATTCTATATTTTTTCCTTTAATGGCATATCTAGGATCTTTTCACAAGTAAGGTGATTTTTTCTCATTGCATGCTCCTCCAAACTTTTGGATTGTTGATTTTCCCTTAATGAGTTCACATTTGAATTATTGTGCCTATATCCATTCAAAAAACCATCAAAGTATGCAAAATGAATGGTCTTATGTGTCTCTACGTAATGGAAAATTCTACTACCCCCTACTGCTAGCTTACCCCTAAGTTGGCTAGCCATCAATTCGAACCCTTGCATAACCTAATTGGTTGTATCATCAATATATGACTTAGGGAATTTATTAAATTCATATATATCATCCATAAGTTAAATAGGTTCCAATATTATTCTCTGATACCACTGTAATGTCCCTTTTTAGAAATTTTGGAGAAAATTACAAATTGGGCAAAATTTGAGCTTAACTAACCATGACTCTAGAGGGTTCCAACTTTCACCAAATGGTCCCGAATTTGAAAGGAGATTGTATGGTGAGTATTAAAAAATACCAAGGTGTTTTAGGATACTTTGGATCAGAATTTATACCTCTGAAAAATTATTTGGGGCTGATGACAAAAAGGCCAAAAATTACTAGGAAATTGTGATGAAATTCCCCCTAGGGTGTAGGCCAATTGGGCTTCCCAACTCATGTACGAACATCCAAAATGTGTAAGAAGAGTATGGGGACTGATATAAGCACTCATGGAATTTCCTTACATATGGTTATTATTTCTTTAAAATGTTTATAGAGTTCCACATTCATTTGATAACTTTTAGTGAAATTGCTTATGGGGAAATTGCATAACTAGCTCGATTTTGACATATGAAAGGTAGAGTTAAAGGTTCACGTCAGGATGTGAAATATATGTACCTTATACAAAATACAAATTTATTACTAAAAATTATTAAACACCATACAAATCCCTTCATACAATTCGGGTATACATCTCATTCAGTATGGGAGTCAAATACATGAAAACTAATGAATTAGTAGCATGGAATTGCAAGAGTTTCACATATTGATTTCTTGGATTTCGACCCACATAGAATAGGGACATAAAATTACTGAGTAACACATCATATATGGCTTTCACAACATCATGAAACTTATACAAATCTAATACAAGACTCCTTCAAGATTGAAGCCAAAGTCATGGAAACTAGTGACCCAATGGCAGGGGAATGCAAGCTTTCCACACATGAGTTTCTTGTATTTCGACCCACAGAGGATATGGAAATGAAATTAAAGAGTAATACATAATATATGGCTGCCAAAAAATCCTCAAACTCATATAATATCTCTCATATAAATATGGTATAAAACTACTTCAAGATTGAAGCCAAAATCCATGAAGACTAGTGATACAAGAGCATGAGTATGCAAGATTTTCATACATGTATTTATGATATTTGGACTTACATAGAATGTGTACATAATATTAAAGAGTCATACATCATATATTGTTTCCCCATCATCACGAAACTCATATACATGTATTTATACAAATATGATATAAAGCTACTTCAATATTGAAGCCAAATCCATGAAAACTAGTTATTCAAGAGCATGGGGAATGTGAGGATTTCATACATGTATTTATGATATTTTGACTTAAAAGGAATATGGAGATTATATTACAGATCCCTACATCATATATAAAATATTGGCCATCAACTATCCTTAGCAAGGCGCAAAAATCACTCAAACAAGTGCGCCATCAAATGAGAGTGTGGGGGAATGGAGAAGAAGGAACGAGAGAATAGGGAGATAGATGAGAATTAGAATGTATGGAAATTCAACCTGAAAATAAAAATCCTTCATAAATCTCCCATGAGATGTCTGAATGGCCTCTCCATCAACCAACTTGGAAAGCAATCCAACTCCCTCGAAATTGGTTCACAAGTAGGAAGAGTAAACGCTCACTGTGCAATGGACAAGCAAAATCTCTCCAAAATTCCAAAGGACAATTAGAAAATGATAAAAATATATTCTAATTCCTCATTAAATCCTTCTATTAACTTCATGAGGCCTCCTAAAGTCTAATTTCCCTCCATTAGCTTCCTCCAACTCATCTTAGCTGTTTAGTAACTCTCATGACACTTGTCTTCATCTTCATGCTCCAATTCTTTCCCCAATTCGAATGGCTACCTATAACTCCAAAATTGAACCTCTTGGTGGATGATTTTATCCTTGACATGTCATATTTTTCATATTTCAGCAATCAGGTATGAATTGTCATACTTGTCATAGAATCTTCTATCATTTGTTGTCTTAGAGCGCATAGGGTCTCCTTCCAAGTGGCACACCTTGTCTTCTAGTATCTTCCTCTTCCATGGGAGTTAGCCTCCTTTAAAAATTCGAATTTCTTGGATAATTATATGACATTTGACACCTCATAGTCATCCAATAATGTTACATTACCCATGTGTTCGTATTTGGATGAATATCATGCCAAGTGTGCGAGGAATCTAGTCACCCAAAGGCTCCACAAGCTTCCAAGTGTCTTCATGAATCCATGCCACCTTATTTTCTTATAATTTATCATTTATGTGACCCATTTAAATGTGAATATATTAAACTAAATTATTTTTGGTCCCATATCCCCTTATTAAAAACTATATGTCTCCATCTCAACCTAGGGAACTAGTAGGCTGGTGAAACATTAATTGAAAATAGTCTTATTTGGAAACTTATTTAATTGGGGACATGAGAATCCTACCCACTCAATATTGCATGTACTCAAGCAATGCCAAGTTTGTATGCTGCAAAATGTTTTCATATTCCCAAGTGGCATCCTCATTTGGTATTCCTTCCCTTGTGCCAAGTGCTCTCTTATGGTTCACCTCATTAATTTTATTTAGCTACAATTTCAGTAGTGGCACTCATGTACTGCAATTTTATGTTGACAAAAGTAAAGATATGTGGATTGTGATTATTGATATATCATGTAACATCACCACTAACACCAAAAGGATTAATAAAATCCATAAAAACAAAATTTGCACAAAAAATATTTACCTCCATATTTTGGAAACATTTTCTAATCTTTCACCCCTTTTTGCTTTTGTATAATTCTTTGAACTTGGTACTCAGTTACCAAACTTTGATTTTCTTAAGATTCCAAGAAAATTTTAGAGAGGAACCACCATGCTTGCTATTGCACTACTTTGATTGCATGGTGTGAAATTTATATGATGAAATTCCATGAAAAAATAGCATGTGAAAATTGATCCCATCCCTCAAAAACTCTCCCCCATAGGAAACTGGAACACTTCTCTCCAAAGATTAACTCAAACAACTAAAGGTTGGTTTTCTTTCTCAAACCAACAATCGAACTGTTACTCCAAGTGTGATGAAACCAAGCAATATCAGGATCCCATTTCTTATATTGCACCCTTACAAACATCATGAGTACAAAATATAGATCATAAAAGCACATAAAAATATCATACAAATGTACATCAAAAAGGCACCTCATCAAAGAATCGAGAAAGTGCTTGTAGATCCAAGTAAGTAGATCATCATGTATCCCATACACACACGCATCAAGTATTATATCAGATATGCACCAATGACATAGGTGAGGATCCCATGTCCCATAATGCTGCTCCAAAAGAATATAACGTGCATCAAGATAATCAGCCATGTTTTCTTCCATCCAAAAGTGGACGAAGAGCCTCCACCAAAATTTGAACCAAATAAGGAGCAAAGAAAACATGAAGACTTCAAGTGGCTCCAAGAAGTCACATCAATACACACATGAATATGTATATCAGAATGAAATAACAAAGGATGTTGCTGCCAACAATAATTTTATTCAATCATATATCTCTTCACCCAAGTGTGGGATGAAGTTCCTCCAACATCAAATGGACTAGGCAAGGAGCAAGGAAAATCATGAGTATCCAAGTGACTAAAGTGAATACCATAGATGCATCCATGTAGATGTGTATCATCATAATGTAATAAGGGATTATGCTGCAAATGTAAATAATTTGTTTCTCTAATCATGTCATCATCAAAAGGAGAGATAGAAAGTCCATACTCTTCATGTGGCACCATAAAAAAGAAACCTTTCACCCATACTTCATTAGGATGAATGCTGCAAAATTTGGAAGTGTAGTATGTAGGAGAAAGAACTAACTCACCCAAATGATCAAAACGTGCAAAAATTTCATCATGTGAAGGATCCATAGGGGTAGGATTATGGACCTCGCTTAAAAATGCAAAACTTTCTTCATGGGTTGGTTCCAAGGTGGTGGAATCATGCACTTCTTCAAAAAGTGTGTAACCATTTTCAAGAGGCAATTCAAGTTCCTCTTCCACCAAAACAAGTGATTGGATATCACCAAGATAATCTTCAAACAAATTAAGAACTTGCAAATTTTTATGTTTCTCATGATCTCCCATGTCATGAGAATCCTCCAAGCAATCTACCATATGACAATCTGAAACATAGGAGGAAGAACAAGTATATTGCAACCTCTCAAGAAGTTGCTCATTTTGAATTTTGAGGTGTAACATCCCCGACCCTCCGACCGGCGAAGAGGACGTTACCATGGCGTTAACCATCCGGGCTAAGAGCCCCATGAACATGTGCATTCATAAAATTGCTGAAATGCTGAAATAAAATGCTTTGAACTAGAACATGCACATATGCAATTGTTTATCATACACAGCGGAAGCAACATACATTCATACAAGCATTCAGCATGTTCATCACATTTATTAATAGAAAATATGATTGCAGAAGTAAAATGGACAAGATCACTTATCTTATGAAGAACTCGTTCCACAACCAGCTACGTCGCTGCAACGTTCCACCCAACCATAGGATAGCATGCTCCTAAATCTCTCAGCAATGCTGCCACCCCCGAGTTGGGCATGATTCTCCAAGGAATAGGGAACAAGCAAGCTTACACATAGCCAAAAATAAACAAAACACAGCCAAGCCAACACAGTTGGGTTTATGAGGCCATCAACAAGACAGCCAAGCCAACATGGTTAGGTTTATCAAGCCATTAAGGAGTTGGGAAAGGCTCAATGCTAAGCTGGTGAGCTCATTACAGAGCCAAGAACACCTACACCAGAACTAGCCTGGCTTCTAAGACACCCACACACACCCAACACAAGGAATCAATCCCTTCTCTGCTACACAGTCCCTCAGGCCCTGCATCCCCTTCCAGTGCTATTTAGGGGTTGTGGAGAAGAAAGCCAACCCTCTAGCCCTGTCTGTGTGGTTTCCAGCCACCAGGTTTATCAAGCAAACCAAGCCCCCATCCCTGCTCCCAACACAGTCTGAAGACCAACCATTGCATGTAGGCAATTAATCAGCAATTACAGCTTAACAGGGGAAAATGACTCCCAAGCGAATTATATAGCCCCAAACGTATCAGTGAACATGGGGAAAACAACAGTCCCAAAACGTAATCAGTGAGCACAACTCACAACATGGGTAAAATGACTCCAAACAGTCTGTGCATGAGGGAAAATTGCACCAGACCCCAAAATGTAAAGAAGACCACAACCATCACAATGTAAGGGAGACCACAGCTACACAACAAAGCTCGAGGAGAATGGCGGCAACCATAACTCACAGGAAGAACAACGGTTCCAATCTCAACACTGAAATGACAATAAATTACACAGCCATACCAGTCTGTAAGGAGATCATATAGCCGAAAACGTGAATGGCCCTTCACAGGAAAATCGTGGATGAAAGAGCACGGCTCCCAGCTCACTGTGTGAGTAAAAACTAGGAAAAATTCCTGTGCGTGAGAATAATGAACAGACAATGGTCCCTACGTGAGGATGAACAGACAATGGAGAGTCACGAGTGGGGAGTGGGCGAGAGTTTCAACACTGTCGTGGAGAGAGTATAATATCTATGGGAGTGATGGCAGTGGTTTCTTTTTCCATTGTGAAGTCAACCGTGGGTGGAGTGTGCGTGTGGGAAAGGACTGACAGTCCTGCCACACTCCATTCTCAACCATAACTTCCCCAACTACCAACATCAATTCTTAATGTAGGTGGTTGGGTAATACAAGGTGGTGACACATGGGTTCCTCCCCCCCGCCCCCATTGGCCAAGGTTTGACATCCCCCACCCTTTCCTTGTGAAAATCATGCCCCTTCTCAATATAGTTGCCGCGAATGTAGCTGGTCGGGTTATTTAATTAAAGATGCATATTTACATGATGACAAAGTGCAATATGTATGTCGCATGCCCCGATATACCATCGGTGACAATTTGAATCCGAAACATAGCATAACCAATCAATGGTGGTGCCTTGGCCTTTAGCTCCTCACCATGATTATTTACAATATATACATCATATACATCTAATGCAACAGGGTCAAAACCGGGGTGTTACATGAGGTTATGAATATCCTCATTATTATTCAAGTATGCTTCATGTAACCATTCATTAATCTCAACCAAATTGTTTCTATAAAAAGAAAAGACATGAAATTACCTTCGATGTTGCATATTTCTCTTTGAATCTTCTCCATGTCTTCAAGGAAGGATGGATCATCCAATGAAGAAATTTTCCAACAAGAATTTGAATCCAATGCTTTAGTTTCATGGAGTATGTTGAGGGCCTCATGGATATCCATTTCACTCATCTTCAAAGACCCTTCAATGAAGGATGGTTCATGGGAGTGAACCTCCTCTTCTTCTTTCTTTTTTGATTTGATCAACTTCTTGAAGCTCAAGTGGTGATGGGGAAGTTGATATTGGTTCTTCATTATCTGTCACAAGGTATTCATCTTCATGCTTATGAGAAATTTGGCTTGCAACAACATTTTCAAATATGATCTCTATGTCACCAACATAAAATTGTGAGCACCCATCAGTAGGTACTATTTCATAGTTCAATGATCCATCAATAGATTGTCTTTTATTTTCACAATCCCCATCAGTAAGGATTGCATGCTTGTATTCAATTTGCTCTTTATGTTCTTCTATGCAAGCACCTTGAGGTAATTGATGCTCCACTTCATGATTCTATGTTTCTTCCTTTTATGGTGTATCTAGGATCTTTTCACAAGTGGGCTGATTTTTTCTCATTTCATGCTCCTCCAAACTTGTGGATTGTTGACTGTCCCTTAATGAGTTCACATTTGAATTCTTGTGCCTATATCCATTCAACCAATCATAAAATTATTCAAAAGGAATGGTCTTATGTGTCTCTCCATGATGGAAACTTCTACTATCGTCTGCTGCCAGCTTACCCCTAAGTTGGCTAGCCATCAATTCAAACCCTTGCATAAGCTGCTTGGTCGTATCATCAAAATATGACTTCAAGGATTTCTTAAATTCATCTATATCCTCCATAATTTCATTAGGTTCCAATACCATGCTATGATACCACTGTAATTTTTCTTTTTGGAAATTTTGGATAAAATTACAGATTGGGCAAAATTCGAGCTTAACTAGTCATGACTCTAGAGGGTTCCAACTTTCACCAAATGGTCCCAAATTTGAAAGGAGATGGTATGGTGAGTATTGAGACATACCAAGGTGGTTTATGGATATGTTATATCAGAATTTATACCTCTACAACCTTGTTAGGGGCTGATGACAAAAAGGCCAAAAATTACTAGGAAATTGTGATGAAATCCCCTCTAGTATGTAGGCCAACTGGGATTCCCAACTCATGTATGAACCTAAAATTTTTGTAAGAAAAGTACGGGGATGGATATAAGAACCGACGAAATTTCATTACACATGGTTATTATTTCTTCAAAATGGTTATAGAGTTCCACATTCTTTTGATAATTTTTAGTGAAATTGCTTATGGGGAAATTGCATAACTATCTCAATTTTGACGTATGAAAGGTAGAGTTAAAGGTTCAGATCAGGATGTGAGATATAGGGGACATATACATAATACATATTCATTACCAAAAATTATTAAACACCGCATAAATCCCTTCATACAAGTGTGGTATACATTTCATTCAGTATGGGAGTCAAACACATGAAAACTAGTGAATTAGTAGCATGGAATTGCAAGAGTTTCACATATGGATTTCTTGGATTTCGACCTACAGAGAATAGCGACATGAAATTACTAAATAACACATAATATATGGTTGTCACAACATATCAAATTCATAGAACATCCCTCATACACATCTGATACAAGAGTCCTTCAAGATTGAAGCCAATGGCGGGGGAATGCAAGTTTTTCACACATGAGTTTCTTGGATTTCGACCCATAGAGGATATGGACGTGAAATTACAGATTAATAAATCATATATGGCTGTCACAACATCCTATAACTCATATAATATCTCTCATACAAATATTATATAAAACTACTTCAAGATTGATGCCAAAATACATGAAGACTAGTGATACAAGGGCATGCGTATGCAAGCTTATCATACATGTATTTCTGATATTTCGACTTAAATAGAATGTGGAAATAATATTAAATATTCATACAGCATATATTTCTTCCCCATCATCATAAAACTCATATACACGTCCTTATGCAAATTTGATTTAAAGCTACTTCAATATAGAAGCCAAATCCATGAAACTAGTTATTCAAGAGCATGGGGAATACGAGGATTTCATACATGTGTTTCTGATATTTTGACATATAGAGAATACTGAGATCATATTAAATATCCACAAATCATAGATTAAATTTTGGCCATCAACTATCCTTAGCAAGGTGCAAGAATCACTCAAACAAGTGCGCCATCAAATGAGAGTGTAGGGGAATGGAGAAGAAAGAATGAGAGAATGGGGAGATAGATGAGAATTCGACTGTATGAAAATTCAACTTGAAAATAAAAATACTTCATTAATCTCCCCTAATAGCTCTGAATGGCCTCTTCATCAACCAACTTGGAAATGAATCCAACTTCCTCGAAATTGGTTCACAAGCAGGGAGATTAAACACTCACCTTGCAACGGACAAGCAAAAGCTTTCCAAAACACCAAAGGCCAATTATAAAATGATCAAACTATATTCTAATTCCTCATGAAATCCTTTTATTAACTTCATGATTCCTCCTAAGGTATAATTTCCGTCCATGATCTTCCTCCAACTCATCTTAGTGGTTTAGTAACTCTCATGACAGTTGTCTTCCTCTTCGTGCTCCAATTCTATCCCCAATTTGAATGGCTGCCTCTAAATCCCAAATTAGACCTCTTGGTGGCTATTTTTAGATCTGACATGTCATATTTTTCATATTTCAGTAATCAGGTGTGAATTTTTCATACTTGTCATAGAATCTTCTCTCATTTGTTGTCATAGAGTGCATAGGGTCTCCTTGTCTTCTAGTCTCTTCCTCTTCCATGGGAGTTACCCTCCTTTTATAATTCAAATTGCTTAGATCATTATATGATTTTTGACACAACATAACCATCCAATAATTTTACATTACCCATGTGTTCGTTTTTTGATAAATTTCATGCCAAGTGTGTGGGGAATCTAGTCACCCAAAGGCTCCACAAGCTTCCAAGTGTCTTCATGAATCCATGCCACCTTATTTTATTAGAATTTATCATTTATGTGACCCATTTAAATGTGAATATAGTAAACTAAATTATTATTTGGTCCCATAACCCCTTATTACAAAATTTATGTCTCCATCTCAACCTAGGGAACTAGTAGGTTGTAGAAACATTATTTGCAAATAGTCTTATTTGTAAATTATTTAATTGGGGACATGACAATCCTCCCCACTCAAGATTGTCTGTCATCAAGAAATTCCAAGTTTGTACGCTGAAAATTTTTTCATACTCCCAAGTGGAATCCTCATTTGGTATTCCTTCCCTTGCACCAAGTGCTCTCTTATGGTTCTACTCATTAATTTTATTTAGCTACAATTTGAGTAGTGTTACTCATGTACTGTAATTTTATGTTCAAAAAAGTAAAGAGACGTGGATTGTACATATTTATATATCCTTTAACATCACCAAAAAAGTAAAGAGACGTGGATTGTTGAATGAAATTGTTGAATATATTATTAATTAATAAATGAAAGATGAGACAACAGCTTAAGGAGGCTCTTAAATGAGTGTTTTACTGGTCACTTGGTGGAGTAGGTTGGGTTGAGAGCATATTGACACTTGGCAGCATCCTCAAACTACTTCTAGCTATTGCAGGAGGCAACTTCCCTATTTTTGTGGTCATGTTCCCCAAGAAAGTAGAACAAGAGTAGGTGCCTCATTAAGTAAAATCTGACCCAAAAGATCTAGGCAGGCTAATAAAACTTTCCATTGAAGACAACTGAGGTTGCTCATTCTTAACTTGTGAAAATTTTGAGTGAATTAAGTGCACAAGAAACTTAGATGGAGGGGACTAGCAGAAGTTTGTTTTGAGTGAAAAGTGCTGAAGTTCTAAACTAGTGCAACTATTCTAAGCTGAGTTCATATTGCTGCAAGCAAAAAAAAATTGTTGCTGAATACTCAGTAGAGTTGCAAAGGATTACTAAACTACATCTTTCAGCCAATAATTCTACCATGTGGACCAGGAGACAAGCTCGGGGGTCCTGAGATTTGCAGTTCAGCTATCTCCAGTAGTTGGCGGGGAGGAACAAATTCCTTAAGCTGTTGTCACCTCTTCTACATTTCCAGGTTCTACATGATTTATCTAGTTTCTAATTGCATATTTAGGATTAGGAAGGATTGAATTTGAGAAATAATGTGTTATGCTTCTATTCTGCTGCTGTTAGGATTTGTTAATGAAATATTTTACTGTGAAAAGATAGTCAAATGTTGGACTAGATAGATTAGGGTAAATGGTTAGAAGAATTTCCAGTTTTACTCATAGATTAAAAAAATTGTATTTTCCACACCTTTTTAAAAGGTAGTACTCTAGTATAGTAGGTCTGATAAGTATTGAATGAAGTATACTTGAATGTGTTTCTTTACCTTCTACAGATTTCATAAGAGTTAATCATAAGTATGTTATTCCTTTCTATTTCAGATGTTTTACTTAGACAGAGTATAGTGTCATAACATAAACAAATCTGTCTCTCGGAAAGATTTAAGAATATATATATATATACTTAGTTTGTGTATTTATTTACACAGTAGGTAGATTATTTACTATAAGTCTATTATTATGGTAATTAAAGGATATTATAAAAATTGGAAAATAAATAAGCAGGGTTAACTAAAGAAACAATAAAATAAGGCTAGAAAATACTGAGATAATTTCATCATTAATCTAGAAGTAAAAATGAAACTTAAATAACATAAAAATCAAATATTAACTCTGTATTAATTCAGAAGTAAACAAGGTTTTATAAATAAAAACCTATTTTTGAAGAAATTGTCGAATATAACTATTATTATCTCGTCTTTTACTAGGAGAGGGATTTACAATTTCACCAAAAATTAATTAACGTATACATTCCTCATTTGTATAACCACAATTATCCGTTATATGAATATACAAAATTTAATACATTTCCACAGGAAACAGTATTAAAAACTGTTTGGTAAATAAAAACTAAGAAAGTAAATAAAAACCTTTCAACACATTTCAACCCAGAAAACAGTAAAAGGCTCAGGAGGTATTATTCACCTTTTTTTCTTCTATCTATTTACTGAAGTAAAAAAATCAATTTATGTTCTAGAAACCATATGTCTGAACCTTTTGTTTATCTTTTAATCAAAATCAAACAACTACGAACATAAAACATAATAAACTTCTTAAAAATATTCTTTAACTATCTATTCATCAAAACAAATATCAACTTACAGTAACAATAACTCTGTGTAGGTTAATTTAAAAAGAATTAAAGATAAACCAGAACAGATAAAAATCTTACAGCCTGCCATCATCTTCTTAAAACCACATTATATATATATATTATCAAGTATATAAGATACAGAAGAGTAAGCTTCGAGCTTATTCAAATCTTAAATAACATCTAAACCCTAACACTACTGTAACATATCAGTTACGGCCTAATGGCCTGTTTACAACAAAGTCATGGCTTAAAAGCCTGTACAAAAATAACTCTACTGTAATCAAAACTACGACCATGAAAGCCCCAAGTTTTCCAACATGAAACAACCGCTAGGGATTTACAAATATTTCTTATTAATACATCCCAGTATCGGCCACACGGCCTTCCAAAACAAATAGATCACTATATATCCACGATCGAGCAATAATAAAAAAACCAAGCAGACAGTACCTACTAAAAACACCATACACCAGTGCAGGAGAAACCTCAGGCGAGACCAAGGCTTACCAGGGTAGACACGAAGCATGGAGCCCTTGCAGGGTATTCTTCAGTGGTTTCCAACACCCTTTTACGAATTCAAGTACTTGCACAATGAAACCAATGAATATTAAAAACTCATACAAATAACTAAGGAGATAAGTCTATGACTGGTGCAAAAATAATTATAACTTTGTTTAAAAACTGAATACCTTACCTGAAAGTGGATTCTCGGCCCCGTAATGGTATAAGAAATAGACCCTAACCACGAGTAAGGATACACCGAGCTACAAGAAAAACTATGGTTGAGGAAACTCCAACCCCCAATGACAAATATGCAAGCCCAAAGATAAAACCCTGATGGACACCAGTAAAAACTGAAGACACACTATTTAAAAATAAATAAATCCAGATAGAGTCCACCATAGCACAAAAGCTGAAGGGAAGCCCACGCAGAGGCAAGGCAATGGCGAAATGACCTCTCCCACAAAGTAATGGCTAAATGAACATTGCATGCAGAAGAACTCGAAAAGGAAAAATGAGCCTGTACTCGAAGGGATAAAGGATTAACATCAAAGCCTTGCAACCATGAGCCTGCGGCTCTTCAATCCACAACAGAGACAAGAAAGTGAGGTAAAAATGTGAAATTTTAGGGTTTAGGATAGTTTTATATTGAACCACAAAGTCAAGAAAAACCTAATCATCAAGCATCAACCACGTGGCTTTGAAATTATTTGCGAAGTGAGGGTTTTACATTATAGTTCAAGACCTCTTTGGGAGCAGCCTGCACACAATAACATTTTATAAAAAAAAAATATGGTTAAAAACCTTTGTCATAACTCACATTTTCATTACATTATAAATGTGCATTTATAACCCTAAAGAATCATGTAGGGAGGTAATATTTACATACTTTAGGGTTTACCTTTTGTTCTATAATGTTAGAATGGGTAAAAACTCATGCAAAAGAATTCTTTAACTTTGATTAGCATAGTAAACAACACCTAGTGAGGAAGCATATAATTATGAAAAGACCATGTAAAAGATTTAGGAAGTTACAGCGATTAAAATCACTTATGTATGTATGCTTGCAAATATAGAAAGATGCATATGTGGATTTCTAGTCTAGGTATTAAATTAGTATCATTAAGAGATACTAGTGTTGTTTTTCATTTTTCCCCTTGTGAGGTAAAGAATCTTATAAAGGTTAGGTAGAATAGATGTTGTAGAAGATAATCTTATTCTTTCTTACACAAAAACAACAATACTATAGTTTGAAGATATTAAATTTGTATTAATGCATCTCTAGTTTGTAAGTACTAGAACAGTTAGTAAACTGTCTTATGCACTAGGTTTTTATTTCCATGTGCTCTTTAATGTCAGTCATTGTACTTTATGACTATACCTAGATTATAGGTTTTCCTAAGTTTATTTAACTCGTTTATTGTTGAAAACAAATACTCTTGAATTACCTCAGCATCAAGTAATAAAATATAAAAGGGAGCTACTATACAATTACCTTTCACTAGAATTACATACAGGAGCTAAACTGATAATAGACTGATAAAAATTAGATGAATGAGTCATAGTTGAAGCGAATGGAAGGACAACTGGACTATGTTCAGTTTACTAAACACTTATGTTTACTAGAAACTATTTAGAACATAACTATACAGATTAATGATACCTCATTCATTTGATCAAAGCTGTAAAATAAATAAATTTAAAGCTGTAAAATAAATAAATTTACTAGCATTATATTTTATGCTAGTTGAGATAATAATCTTGATCCGGAAACTGGTAACGAAATGTCTTACCTGTAAAAGACTTGTAAAAGAAGCACCACTTCACTGCATTAGCTAAAATGCTAAGTAAGCCTCGATCTCAACTGAAGTTCCTTCATATTTTCACAAAACAGTAAAACAAACTTAGCACTAGTATTTAAACAAATGTTTCAATTCTTGTTGTTCCAAATAATAACTTGCTAAATCAAATCCTTAATAATGATTATGAAAACAAACAATTAAGTATGCAGAACTAGAAATTAACAAAAGAATTAGTTCTAGCTTAAACCTGTTTAGGTTAACCGTTCACAATTAAATGTTCCTCAGTAGTGACGATTGCAAACATTTAATGTCATACGAAATTTTTTAATTTTTTACGAAATTTTGGAGTATTACATTACCAAACTTTGATTTTCTTAAGATTCCAAGAAAATTCCAGAGAGGAACCACCACGGGGACTTCACTTCGTGAACATCTCACATAGCACGTGCGATCATGGGATATTAAAGAATACCCTTAATTTCCATAGATATTGACCCAAAATATTTTTGTTGAAACCCCCTCCCAATACTTAAAACCTCCTCCCCACCCCTTTTTATACCTCAATCCTTATAAACCACCCTACCCACCCGCACCTTAAACCCCTCACCCCCCCAATACCTCCAATATATTGGTTCAATTTTTAATAATTTAAAAACCCACAATATGAATTATCGTGATAGGATATTGGTCAACAAGTGAAGTCCCTGTGGGAACCACCATGCTTGTTGCTGCACTACTCTAATTACAATCGTCTTCTCAAGTGGTGACTAAATTTCTAATGTTGCTTATTGCCCCCAAAATTAAAACCAATAAGACCAAAAATGATCCCAAGGTCCCATATGATCCTGATACATGCATGGTGTGAAATGTATATGATGAAATGCCATGAACACCGAGCATGTGAAAATTGAGTCCATCCCTCAAAAACTCTCCCACATATGAAACTGCAACATTGCTATGCAAAGATGAACTCAAACAACTGAAGGTTGGTTTGCTTTCTCAAACCAACAATCGAACTGTTACTCCAAGTGAGATGAAACCAAGCAATACCAGGATCCCATTTCTTGTATTGCACCCTTCAAATCATTATGAGTACAAAATATAGATCATAAAAGCACATAAAAATATCATACAAATGTACATCAATAAGGTACCTCATCAAAGAATCAGGAAAGTGCTTGTACATCCAAGTAAGTAGATCATCTTGTAACCCATACACACAAGCATCAAGTTTTATATCAGATATTCCCCAATAGCGTAGGTGAGGATCCCATGTCCCATAATGCTTCTCCAAAAGAATATAATGTGCATCAAGATAATCAGCCATGTGTTCTTTCATCCAAGAAGTGGATGAAGAGCCTCCACCAAAATCTGAACCAAATAAGGAGAAAAGAAAACATGAAGACTTCAAGTGGCTCCAAGAAGTCTCATCAATACACACATGAATATGTATATCAAAATGAAATAAAAAAGGATGTTGCTACCAACAATAATGTTCTTCAATCATATATCTCTTCACCCAAGTGTGGGATGAATTTCCTCCAACATCAAATGGACTAGGTAAGGTGCAAGGAAAATCACGAGTCTCCAAGTGACTCAAGTGAATACCATAGGTGCATCCATGTAGATGAGTATCATCATAATGTAACAAGGGATTCTACTGCAAATGTAAATAATATCTTTCTCTGATCATGTCATCATGAAAAGGAGAGATAGAAAGTCCATACTCGTCATGTGGCACCATAAAAAAGAAACCTTTCACCCATACTTCATTAGGATGAATGTTGCAAAATTTGGAAGTGTTACAATGTAGGAGAAAGAACCAACTCACCCAAATGATCAAAAAGTGAAAAATTTTCATCATGTGAATGATCCATATGGGTAGGATTATGCACCTCCCTTAAAAATGCAAAACTTTACTCATGGGTTGGTTCCAAGGTGGTGGAATCATGCACTTCTTCAAAAAGTGTGTAACCATTTTCAAGAGACAACTCATGTTCCTCTTCCACCACAACAAGTGATTGGATATCATCAAGATAATATTCGAACACATCAAGAACCTGCAAATTTTCATGTTTCTCTCGATCCCTCATGTCATGAGAATCCTCCAAGCAATCTACCATATGACAATCTGAAACATAGGAGGAAGAACAAGTATCTTGCAACCTCTCAAGAAGTTGCTCATTTTGAATTTTGAGCTTATGAATATCCTCATTATTATTCAAGTATGGTTCATGTAACCATTCATTAAGCTCAACCAAATTTTTTCTATCAAAAATCAAAGACATGAAATTACCTTTGATGTTGCACATTGCTCTTTGACTCTTCTCCATGTGTTCAAGGAAGGATGGCTCCTCCAATGAAGAAATTTTCCAACAAGAATTTGAAACCAATGCTTTAGTGTCATGGAGTATGCTAAGGGCCTCATGGATATCCATTTCACTCATATTCAAATACCCTTCAATGAAGGATGGTTCATGAGAGTGAACCTCCTCTTCTTCTTTCTTCTTGATTTGATCAACTTCTTGAAGCTCAAGTGGTGATGGGGAAGTTGATCTTGGTTCTTCATTATCTGTCACAAGGTCTTCATATTCATTCTTATGAGAAATTTGGCTTGCAAAAACATTTTCAAATCTGATCTATATGTCACCAACATAGAGTTGTGAGCACCCATCAATAGGTACTCTTTCATAGTTCAATGATCCATTAATAGATTCTCTTTGATTTGCACAACCCCCATCAGTAAGGATTGTGTGCCTGTATTCACTTTCCTCTTTATGTTCTTCTATGCAATCACCTTGATGTAATTGATGCTCTACTTCATGATTCTTTGTTTCTTCCTTTAATGGTGTATCTAGGATCTTTTCATAAGTAGGCTGATTTTTTCTCATTCCATGCTCCTCCAAACTTGTGGATTGTTGATTGTCCCTTAATGAGTTTACATTTGAATTCTTGTGCCTATATCCATTCAACCAATCATAAAAGTATTCAAAAGGAATGGTATTATGTGTCTCTCCGTGATGGAAACTTCTACCACCCCCTGCTGCCAGCTTACCCCTAAGTTGGCTAGCTATCAGTTCGAACCCTTGCATAAGCTGCTTGGTCATATCATCATAATATGACTTCATCATCTATCATCCATAAGTTCATTAGGTTCCAATACCATGCTCTTATACCAGTGTAATGTCCCTTTTTGGAAATTTCGGAGAAAATTACAAATTGGGAAAAAATCGAGGTTAACTAGTCATGACTCTAGAGGGTTCCAACTTTCACCAAATGGTCTTGAATTTGAAAGGAGTTGGTATGGTGAGTATTAAAAAATAACAAGGTGTTTTATGGATACTTTGGATCATAATTTATACCTCTGCAACCTTGTTTGGGGATGATGACAAAAAGGCCAAAAATTACTAGGAAGTTGTGATGAAATCCCCCCTAGGGTGTAGGCCAATTGGGCTTCCCAACTCATGTAGGAACCTCCCAAGTTTGTAAGAAGAGTATGGGGACTGATATGAGAACTCATGGAATGTAATTACACATGGTTATTAGTTATTCAAAATGGTTTTAGAGTTCCACATTCATTTGATAACTTTCAGTGAAATTGCTTATGGGGAAATTGCATGACTAGCTCGATTTTGACATATGAAAGGTAGATTTAAAGGTTTAGATAAGGATGTGACATATAGGGACCATATACATAATACAAATTGATTACCAAATAGTATTAAACACCATATAAATCCCTTTATACAAGTCTGATATACATCTCATTCAGTATGGGAGTCAAATACATGAAAACTTGTGAATTAGTAACATGGAATTGCAAGAGTTTCACATATGGATTTCTTGGATTTCGATCCACGGAGTGTAGGGACATGAAATTACAGAGTAGCACATCATATATGGTTGTGAAAACATCATCAAACGTAGAGAACATCCCTCATATAATTCTTATACAAGACTCCTTCAAGATTGAAGCCGAAGTCATGGAAACTAGTGACCCAATGGTAGGGGAATGCAATCTTTTCACACATCAATTTCTTGGATTTCGACCCACAAAGGATATGGACATGAAATTATAGAGTAATACATCATATAAGGATGTCACAACATCCTCAAACTCATATAATATCTCTCATACAAATTTGGTATAAAACTACTTCAAGATTGAAGCCAAAATCCTTGAAGACTAGTGATATAAGGGCATTAGTATGCAAGCTTTTCATACATGTATTTCTGATATTTTGACTTACACAGAATGTGGACATAATATTACAGATCCATACATCATATATTGATTCCCCATCATCATAAAACTCAGATACATGTCCTTATACAAATATGATATAAAGGTACTTCAATATTGAAGCGAAATCCATGAAAACTAGTTATTCAAGAGCATGGGGAATGCGAGGCTTTCATACATGTATTTATGAGATTTTGACTTATAGAGAATATGGATATGATATTAAAGAGGCATACATCATAGATCAAAGCTTTTTTATCAACTATCCTTAGAAAGGCCCAAGAATTACTCAAACAAGTGCGCCATCAAATGAGAGTGTGGGGGAATGTAGAAGAAGAAATGAAAGAATGAGGATATAGATGAGAATTCTACTATATGGACCTTCAACCTAAAAATAAAAATCCTTCATTAAGCTCCCTTGAGAGGTCTGAATGACTTCTCCATTAACCAACTTGGAAAGGAATCCAACTCCCTCGAAATTGGTTCACAAGCAGGGAGAGTAAACACTCAACGTGCAATGGACAAGCAAAAGCTCTCCAAAATGCCAAAGGCCAATTAGAAAATGATCAAAATCTATTCTCATTGCTCATAACATCCTTTTATTAACTTCATGAGGCCTCCTAAGGTAGAATTTCCCTCCACAAGATTCCTCCAACTCATCTTAGTGGTTTAGCAACTCTCATGACACTTGTCTTCCTCTTCATGCTCCAATTCTTTACCCAATTCAAATGGCTGCCCCTAACTGCCAAATTTGACCTCTTGTATTTTTAGCTTGAACATGTCATATTTGTCATACGTCAGCAATCAGGTTTGAATTTGTCATACTTGTCATAGAATCTTCTATCATTTGTTGTCATAGAGTGCATAGAGTATCCTTCCAAGTGGCACACCTTGTCTTCTAGCCTCTTCCTCTTCCATGGGAGTTACCCTCCTTTACCAATTCGAATTCATTGGCTCATTATATGATATTTGACACCACATAACCATCCAATAATTTTACATTACCCATGTGTTCTTATTTGGATGAATACCATGCCAAGTGTGCAGGGACTCTAGTCACCCAAAGGCTCCACAAGCTTCCAAGTGTCTTCATGAATCCATGCCACCTTATTTTCTTAGCATTTATCATTTATGTGATCCATTTAAATGTGAATATGGTAAAATATATAGTTTTTTGGTCCCATTAACCCCTTATTACAAAATTTATGTCCATTTCAACCTAGGGAACTAGTAGGTTGGTGAAACATTATTTGCAAATAGCCTTATTTGAAAATTATTTAATTGAGGACATAACAAGTGGATAATAAATTATTTGGAAATTATTTAATTGGGATAATCTAAATTGAGATGGAGACATTGTTTTTGTTACAATGACAAAGCAAATAGAATTTTCTTTGACTTGAAGTCTTGGTAAGATGTGTTGCAATGACAAAGCAAATAGAATTTTCTTTCACTTGAAGTCTTGGTAAGATGTGTTGCAATGACAAAGCAAATAGAATTTTCTTTCACTTGAAGTCTTGGTAGGATGAAGACTTCGAATAGGTCGTTTTTTGTTTTTTAATACATGCATTGTGTCACAGTTCTAATTTTAATAACAAGGCCATTGTCATTGTCCTTGTTACAAGTGCAACTAGTTAGTACGGGGGGCATATACATATTTTGAGTCTATAAAAATATTAGTAGCTTGTTAAATTTTGTGCAGCTTGGCAAGTGATTGGCATCAACCTCTGACTTGTGTATGGCATTGTTGTTGCGATCCAGAAAATAATACTGAGCTAAGTATATAATTTTGGATTAAAAAAATGCAACAAGATTCATTATTCAAAATTTATTAACAACAACAAATTCAAGTACACAGTTTTATCTCGAAAATAATAGAGTGGCAAGTGGAGAGTTTTTTTTCTCTTTTTTTGACACTAGGACCGCACCTGTGCTTTGGCTTTTTTTCTTCTTCTTAATCTCCTCTCATATCAGTGACTCTATTGTCCATTTAAAGTTAAATAGTCCTTCTTGACAGAATCTACACGGGTTGAATACTGTTAATGAAACAGTTTTACAATATTCTTCATATGAAACAGATGCAACTACTGGGAAAGCTTGTTTGAGCAATGCACCCTACATAGTGCACTCTACTAGGCCATCAACTGTTTCCAGATTACATCATAGATTATGTTTGCAATATGTGCACGGCAGAAAATTTTGGACCACTGGCAAATTGCTGTTGTTACAGACAGATCGAAACGGAGGAGCAAAAGCACTTTTGGCTCTGAGAAATCCTTGTATATGTTAAAGGCAAATTTGTAGAGCATAGAAAAAATGCAGAGAAAATCCAGGTTGTTAGTTTTCTTTTCATTGAATCGGAATCATAGAGGAGTTTTTATTTTTCATTTCTTTTTGCCTACCAACAATGTTTGAATTGTGTGGTATGCATGTGCAATTTTATGTACCATGAGAACAGAGAAAGAGGGAAGTGTTCTAAGAAAATCCATGTTTTTTATTCAGCCACCAGGAACAGGTTTTGAATTGCATAGTCATTGTTTAAGAGGTCATTGAATGTGGTTGTTGATATTTGTATCAAATGAACCCCTCTAGGTCCATTTTTAACTACGTTTTTGAACAGATAAAATGGTGGATCGCCAGATGCAAATTGTTCTTGCACTTGCAGGAAAATATCTTTATATGCTTCTCCTACCTATAGTTGTAATTCCGGTAGAAATACAACTATCAGAGATGGAAAACACTTGAGAAGAAGGTGATCTAACAGCATCTATTTATTGCTTATTGAAAAAGCTGTTGAGAAGAAACACAAGAACGAGATGATTTTTATATCAAAGAAATTTCTATGCAAGAAAACGATGTTTACAATTGCATGGTCATTCATTGTCTCACCCTATTTGATGTAGAAATCAAATTGTCTTATTGTTGTATTGTGTTGCAACAGAGCCAACAACATGATTCTCATTGGAAGATAAAAGTTCATTGGTTGTCATATCTAAAGGCAGTTTGCGCATTGTGCAAACTTGATCAATTGTCTCAATTGTAGTGTTTGTTAGTAGGACAATCGAATATTTTGCATCTCCTTGCTCATACTATCCTTTATTTTTTATCCCAAGCCTACTGATGCTAACACTCTTTCCACGCTGCAAAAAACCACCAAACATTTTGATCAAATTGTCATTAACACTAGCTGTGGTAGTCATTTTCCCATCTTTTTCTACCATCTTTGCATGTAATATGTTTGCTTTGATAGGAAAATTCTGGTTTTTGTTTTGTGAAGGGCCGTACAACTAGAATATCTCCTTCGAAGATGTTATTAGATGTTGTTGTACAAAGTTGTATGGTAATAGATGGTTGTAGTGGTGTTTGTTTTAATCTGCAAGTTATAGACTAGAGAAACATGAGCAACTTGCAAGCAACGAAGGGGAAATGAACAAAGCTACTTGACATAATTTTGTGTTTGATGGAGATGCGAAGACCTTAAAAAAAGGAAGGTAAATTGATGATAACCTCTTTGTGCTATCTGCCTTCAACATTGTGTCTAGTGCTGGACTCTTTTGCTTTTGACACTGTATTTGAGACTGGGTTATTTGTCTGTGACATTGTTTCCATGATAGACTGAAAACAACACAAGTTTCTTTGTTTCCTTTGTCACAATCCTTTGGTAATCATGGTATGAATTCTATGCACTGCATCCATTTCCAAGCATGAACAAAAGAGGCAAGTGTAAAGAAACATTTCAACTCACAAATCCAGAAAATAAAATGCAAAAGGAAATGAACGGGCAAAGAAAACAAATTGTTGATGAAATTACCTTTGTTTTAATGGAGGGAATGCAATTGCAACAACAATTGACAAGGGAAACCTTTTCAAGCATGTTTTTTTGTCAACCAAAAGCTGGACCAAGATCCAGATAACTAGTTTGTTTGTTTGTTTTTCGGGTTTTTTCAATGTCCCATGTACTTTGTTTTTTCTATTTTACTTTGTTCATGTTTATTGAGAAAGTTGCTAGGGAAAATAAGCTATTTGCATAAGCATTGTTTGTTGTTATTTTCCTGTTTCTTTTCTTCGAAGGTCTATGTAATTTTTTTGTCTTTTTGTTTTTCTCTGCTTTGGCATGTTGAGTAAGATTTTGGATTGGTGATTTTTTCCAACAACATTGGTAGGTTTTGTGACGAACGTTTTTTTTGCTTGCTAATATTGTATTGTTTATTGTGTATCAGGTTGTTATGTTCATCCGGTTGTTGCTAATATGGATACTAAATTACTAATAGAACTAGTGTTTTTTTCTTTTTGTTGTTGTTATTATTGTTGTTGCATTTGTAGTTGTAGTTTCTTTGCTTCTGGTTTGTTATACTGTTTTTTTAGTTTAATTGTTGAAAAAATAGATAGAAGAGCAGTTTCTATATTAAAATAGGTTTTTTTGTTCTTTGATAATTTGCAAAATAAAAAACTATGTACTCGTTCTCGATTCTGGAATAGCAATTTAGATATTGTTGCAATGCTCTAACAATGAACCGGGGTTGTTCTAAGAGCATAAGAGATTTCTTAAATTAAAAGAAAAACAACAGTTCTACAATCCTGTACAGAAAGTCATCACCATCTAAGCTAAAGCCATTGGTTTTTTTGTTATTTTCAATGTGAACGATTTTATTTATGAAAACGTTTGCAGTTTTGTTACCATTGTTGTTTGTAAAAATATTAAATGCAATATGTGCATGGCTGTATTATATATTAGCATAGATCCATTTTAAATTTGGATTTATCAAGCATTGAGAGGGATCCAATTTGTTGAGGTGTACATTTTTTTACAATTTGGATACCGCAAGGTACTTGATAGATTTTGGTCTAAAATGGATCTATGCTAGTAATTTATATTTTTCATTTTATATTTTTTAATATTTTTTATTTATGTCCACTAGCATAATGTGACTAACTTGACATGATCTCCCCATACCGGACTGGAGAGCACCTCGTTTCTCTCCATGCAATGATAATAAGTTAAATGACTTTGTAAGAGATCATTGAAAAAGTGAGAATTGTAGTTAGTCCAATAAAAATCTAAAATATTGAAAACAAGGTCATTGAGAAAGTGAGAATTGTAGTTAGTCCAATAAAAATCTAAAATATTGAAAACAAGGTCATTGTTTCATAGGCTTGTCCAATAATGGTCAAACATGAAACCTGGATCAGTTGTTGGCTTTTTTGTCTTTAACATCAAGCGTTTCATTTGCACAAACGATTGCAATATTCTTTTTGATGGTGTTTCTTGTAGCATGTCAATGTTAAAGTCACCAGTTATTAGAAATTGTGCACCCGATTGTGCTATTTGATAGCATGCGATCTTGTATATGAAGTATGAAGCATAACATGTGGTCTAACATGTATGTTTATTATCTTTAAGACAATATCATAAAATATTATTTCAATGGCAATAGTCTCAATCGAATTTCTTGTATAATTTTCTAATTTTATTAAAGGAATATTGTTTTATTAATGTAAGAATACCATGCATAAAAATGCCGATAGACAGTTGTAGTGTTTTATAAATCTTGTGTCGTGAGGCGGGCTATGTAAATTTGTTTCCTCAAAACATATAATGTCTACCTACATCAATTCATGATCCTTTGTGACGTCATCATAATGCAAACGCATGCTGCAAGGGTTGAGTGAACAATTAAGCAAATGTTTAGAATTTGACATTGAACTTAAGTCATTTTGAAACTACCAAGTCCATGCTTTTTCAATTTATCTAATTCAATGGTTACTTTTGGGAAGAGGTAAAGACATTTGATGTCTTTCACATGAGACAATGTTGGGTAAACAAGGCCACGTTTTTTAATTCTTATTGGATCAAATGCCAATATCTCCATTGTTAGGTCATGTGCTCTATGGATCCTGCATGCACACACTAATTGAACAGGATATTATGTTTGCATGACATTATTTCTATTTTCAGTAGTTGTTTGAATTATGATTCTTTTGACTAGTGTCTATTCATGTTTGATTTCAAAAGTAAAGAGACATTGGATTCTTGTTCTTTCTATTAAGTTGACTTTCGTATCTAGAAATTCGATCCAAATAAAATCAGGATTACCTTGTGTATAATGTCTAAACAATCTTTCTGCACCATTTACCAAACTGTCTTTGGTCGAGTAGTTTCATCCTATTAGTTCAACAAGCATGTTTTTTTTTTCAAATTTATTGTAGAAGGTAGTGGCATTGCTTTGAATGTGTTTGTGCCTTTGTCAAGTGGATCAATTTTGTTATCATGTGCTATGAGTGAAAATGTTTATGTATTGACAAAAGACAACATCTTTGAATTATGTTATTGTACGTCTTTGTTACAATAAAATAGATAGGGGAACGTTGGATCCATTGGTGGTTCTTTGTAACAATGTCGATTTAAAAAGTCAATGTCATCCATGGCTTGTGAACATGTTCTCATTCTGTTTATGATAGCTATAAATTCTTTGTTCTTTTGTTTGACGACTGTCTTGATTTCATACAATTTGACATTGTCATACCAAAAGCTATATGGAAATGTTTGTTCTTAGAATTTTGGTTGTTCAAAAATCCAAGAATCATGAACAGTCTATTCTTGGCAAAGGTCTACAAAAAATATGACATCAAAACCTCCAAATGGCTTTGTTGGAGTATGCATAATTTCTCTTAGCCTCTTGCCTATGTTATTCAACATTTGAGATCCTATCAAATAGACTTTATCAATTAGCACTAACCTCACAATTATGCATACTCCTTTGTCAATATGTTAAGGGTATTAGAATTTAGAGGGAGCATTTTTGAAGAGCCTAATGGCAACCATAGAGAAAAATGGATTGTAATACTTCCTACATTGTATGCATATTTTTCGGTAAATGCAATAACCCGACCTTTTTTTTATAAAGGACCACTTCCAATTTCTTTGTCATAATAGTGTAATAAACCATGCTAAATTATTTTTGCAGTATGGGTTTCCATTGTTCCTGCTCCTCCTGTCAAGAACAAGTACATTGGAGTTAATGGATCATTTTTTTTATTGCAATTATCTCTTTTGTTATTGTCCCTTGCTCATATTAAGTGTTTTTCTAAGCACACGATATTCATCTATGGAGAGCAAGAAGGGTTTTTTTGTTAATTTGTTCCATTGTATGGTTGGAAGTTTTGTGTACGAGGTCATTTTATATGTCATATTGTTCAAAAGAAGGCATATTGTCCATCTTGTTGTTAATGCATCAAGCTTAGACATGTCTTATATTATCAAGAGACAAGTGAACATACATTTCAATCAAATCACCACCCTCTTCTACCTCCATAATTAATACATGTTTAAAAGTAATAATTCTTTCAATGGAACTGTGAATTTTGTCAACTACTCCCTATATGTCCAACAATAACTTCAATTTATCCTCTCGATTACTCATTATGAATTTTTTCACATCATTGACTAAATCCTTTTCCACCCTAAACTTAGAAGTATCCATTGGTGTAGGTCGGTTCCATGTAAGTATTTTCATTAAAAAATATATGTTACCTTATACTATCTTGGGATAATATTTTCAACGAGCCCTCATTTTCCCATTTTCGAGTTCATAAGCCCAACCTACAAAGTGTACAAGTGGTGTGTTTCATGGGGGGCAATTTCACTATTGCAACTTCAATAATCATATTATATTCTAAATAAAACTTAGAATGAAAAATGGTCTTAGGTACATAATATATCTATTTTATACATTTCCAACTATGTATCATATGCTTATTTTCCCTTGATTGTTGAGAATGACCTTTCTCAAAATCATGACTAGTTTCATGGCAGTAGACTGGTGGTACAATTTTAGAGTTTAGAAAGTGCTATTGTTGTACACATAAACAATAAGGAGTTAGCATCCCAACAAAGTAGTAATTATAATCGATGTTGGAGAGTCTGTAGAAACGAGGGTGCCAAGGTTTGGGTGAAATTCTTCTACAGTGGGCCACTGAGTCTTGGAGAGAAAATTTGGGGTCTAAACTGGGCCTTATAAGAAAATGAGCCATCATATAAGAAATCGATCCAACCATAATTTCTTGATAAGTTAGAATTCAAGAACCAATAGAATGTCAATAAAATGAGTCAACGATAATGGTTGACTTGACATATTTGTCATTAAAAAAACTATTTTTTGTTCACATTTTCAACATATCTCCATGTGTTTTTACTCAAGTTTTGAGAGGGAGCACTCGTTGGATGCGGAATTGAATTTTGTATCCAACGAGTACCCACTCATTAACACGTTTTTTCAAGTACTTATTATTTTTGGGGCAGCAGGGCCTGTCAAAAAAATATAGCTTGGGTTCTCGTTGGATGTGGAATTCAATTCTGCATCCAACAAGTGCTCCCGCTCAAAATTTGAGTAAAAACACAGGGAGATATGTTGAAAATACAAACAAAAAAGTAGTTTTTTATTTCTTCCTCCAAAATTAATAAATATTATTTTGATATTTTAACTATTATTTATTGGTTTCCTTAGGAGGCCCATTTTAGACCCCAAATTTCCTCTAATGGATGCAGCGCTTTGGACGACCTCCTAAGAGAGGCAGCCTTGTGGAGAAGGAGAAGGGGGGGTGGCTTCCCCTCCCCAATTGGAAGATCTGAGAGAATCAAGATGGGATCAAAAGACCAAGGTGGGAATTCTGATTATGGTAAGGGAGGAGTTGGGTCGATAAGAAATCAACTTGAGCAGTCTGGGCCTTAGGGGATGATTACTAGCAGAGGATTGGGTTGTTGTATCCCTAAATCGACACAAATACCATCAAAGTAGAATAGATATGAGAAATTACAGGATTGGATTCAACACATGAAGGACCACAATCTCATTGGTAAGTTCATCGAAATATGGCCAAAGGAAAAAGATTTGATTCAATGGATTCATGCTGCATGGAATCCAACATGGCATTACAGACTTCAAATTGGATCCAAAGGTTTCTTTACAATTTACTATTTTTCAGTTTGGGAGATAGAGACATGATTTTCGAAGGAGGGCCTTATTTCTTCTTCTCTTTGAGGTTTGTTTCTAAAACCCTGGAAGAAAATATTCAATCTAGATAAAGAAGACTTGAAGAGCGCCCTGGTGTGTATCCTCTTATACTCGCTACCTAGTGAGTATTGGGATCCAAAGATTCTGCAAGACATTGGCAACACCCTAGGAAAATTTGAGGAGATAGAAGAACAAATTAAGTGAGTGAGATATATGTCGTATGCACACATATGTGACTATATAGACATAACCAAGGAGATTTTTAAGGCCATCACTCTTACCTAAGACAATGAAATTTGGGTGCAGTCTTTGTAAAATTAGCAAGACCACATGATCATCAGGTTGGATTGAACCTCACTATGAAAGAAGAACGAATGAGGAACAATTTCAGTACAAGAATTGCCAAACAATCATGGTGAAATTATTAAGAAAATAGGAAACGATTTGACAACATAAGCATAACTGAATAATCATTAAACTGTATGAAATACATCCATGATACAATAGAAAGAATTTGAATCTTTTAGTAGTGATTCAAATACCATGACTTAAACTGGCTCTGTACATCACTAACTGTTGAAAATCACCACTTGAGGCTCACTAGTGTAACTCTGAACAACTGAAACACCTCACAATCAGTTAATTGACCAAGGTAGGTGAGCAAAGGCACCTAATCTCCTTAAATCATGCAAAAGTGACACTAGGATAACTAGAGGTGACTGAATGTGGCCCATCGGAGCATAACTGAACATAGTCTAGGGTGAACTAATGGTGGGACTCCCATGACTTAGTGTGGGGTCCTAAAATCTAGGGATTGGTCTCTAGAGCTCCTAAACTCATGCATGATGGTGCATCAAGTGGTAGGTGGGCCTCAAATAACTTCTCCATGGCACTAATGAAGTGGCAACATATTCCTATGCTAGGAAACTGACATGTAGACTATGGTGGTCAATGGAGGATTACAATAATCTTAACACCCACCCTTAATCCAAACTTGGACAACCTAGTCCCTGGAAACTAAGACCAAAGGTCACCCATACAACCTAATGCAAAAAATTAACTGCTCAATAAACTGAGGAAATTGGGAAAACCTCATGGAACCCACCCCCGTCAAAATGAATAGTAAAACAAGAACAATACTTAATCAAGCCTTTACACGAAGAAGAGACCTGAGATAAACAAATCTCTTTTCAATGAAATATTTTGTGAATATGTCAACAACCTGCTCCTCTGTAGGGAAGTAATGCAGAATGATAGTCTTACTATGCACTACTTCCCATATGTAGTGGATATGGACTTATATGTGTTTGGTCCACTGCTTTTGTATTGGATCACTAAAAATTTTAGTTGCACTTTGATTATCACATAAAATGACTATTGAAGGAGAAATGTGAATGCCAAACTCTGTTAGAATCCAATGTATCCAAACTGTCTAAATAGTTGAATTTATAGTCCCTCGATACTCTGCTTCAGTTGAAGAGAGAGCAATAGCTTCTTGATTCTTGCTTAACCAGTAGATTGGTCCAGATACCAACATGAACACAAATTCTAAAGTATATTTTTCTTTTAGTACTATCGTCATCCTAGTCTAAATCAGTAAAACCAATAAGATCTAGCTGAGCACTAACATAATAGTGAATCCCAAACTCTCTAGTACCCTGCACATAATGCAAGATGCGCTTTGTTGCCTTCCAATGCACAACTCATGTGGCTCTTGCATGAACTAGCAACAACACTCACAACATATGACAAGTCTAGTCTCGAATGAGTAAGGTACAACAATCTACCAATCAATTGTCTATAGAGAGTACTATGAACCAAGGGTGTAGAACCACCTTCTTCCAATATGATGTCAGATAGGAAGGGGGAGGATGCTACTTTGTAATCAGTCATATGGCATCTCTTGAGCAAAGCACCTACGTATCTAGACTAAGTAATCATGATCCCTGAAGCTTTTTTATTCACTTCAAGGCTAATAAACTTCCTTAACATCCCTATATTTTCCATGGAGAATGCCTTGCTCAAGGCTGACTTGATGTCCCTCAATCCAATAGATGAACCACCAGTAATGAGCAAGTTATCCACATATAATACAATAAATAGTATGCAACCTCTCTTCTACTGCATGTAAACATTGTAGTCATACTTGCACCTTTTGAAATTCTATGATAGTAAGAAGGCATCCATCTTGGCATACCATGCCCTTGGGGCTTGCTTGAGCCCATATAGATATTTCCTTAGTTTACAAACCAAGAAGGAATCTTCAATGTAAACCTTAGGTTGTATCATGTATATCTCTTCTTCTAGGTCACCATGGAGGAAGGCACTCTTCACATCCATGTGATGTACCTCCCATTTCTTTGAGGCTGCAATGGAAAAAACTAGCCTTATGGAATCCATTCTTACAACAAGGGAGAATGTTTCATTGTAGTCCAATCCATGAACTTGTGAATACCCCTTTGCAACTAACCGAGCCTTGTACTTGGTAGTAGATCCATTTGCACTGGACAAGATTTGTCCCTAGAGGTAAGGAGACAAGCTCCCATGTCCTATTGTTATGTAGAGAATCATATTAATCATCCATGGCTTCCTGCCACCTTGGATCATGGAAAACCTCTTTGTAGGACTGAGGATCACACCCTAGAATCATGTAGAACCTCTCTGGAAGAAGTGGATCAGTATGACAAAGTGCAAATTTCTCATCTTGAAATTGAGATTTGGTTCTCCTTTTGTCAGATGGATCACCAACACTATTCCCAGTAGTTTCAATGAGTTTTTGAGCCCATTTAGGCCTTGTATAGGGAGAAGGAGCTACATCTGGATCTAGATTTGCTTGATCTTCATTCTCAATATCAAGATCTTGTTCCTCTTGTTCCTCATCTTTGGAATCTAAATCTGAAACATCAGTAGAAACATCCTCATATGCAAATGGAATAGATTGAGTATTTATACCTTCCTCTTCAATTGGTCGTAGATCATGCAATGGATATTCTTTGAATTGGATACTCCTCTCTATGAAGCATCTTCTGGTTGTAATCTCCATCAACTTGTAAGCTTTTGCATCATATGCATATCCTAGCAGAATGCATTTTCTACTTTGAGGTTGGAAGGATTTCCTCTTGTCAAATGGATTATGGCCCATGATGTGGAGCCAAAAACCCTTAGATGTGAGACATTAGGCTTATGTCCCATCATTGCTTCGAATGGAGTGACCCCAACCATTGACTTGTGAGGTACTCTATTATGTATTTATGAAGCATAATTCACTGCTTCAGCCCACAAATATGGTGGAATATCTTTTACTTCAAGAAGGCAGGTAGCCATCTCTTTCAATGATAGGTTCTTCCTCTCAGCTACACCATTTTGTTGTGGTGTGTATGGGAATAAATGTTGCATCTGAATACATTCTGAAGCACACAACTGCTGAAAATATATTTTGATGTACTCTCCTCCATTTTCTAATTTGAGTGCTTTGATCTTCTTCCCAAGAGTGTTCTCAGCTAAGGCTTAGAAAACTTTGAAAGTTTCAAACACCTCAGACTTCTTCTTAAGAAAGTAGATCCAACAATACCTGAAGTAGTCATCAATGAAGGTTAGAAAGTATCTGGATGCATTCATGGATGTTGTAGGCATCGGTCCGGAGACATCACTATGTACAAAATCAAGTGTAGAGGCAACTCTTCTTGCCTTACCAACTTCATACCTTAGCTCTGGGTTCTTACCTACCAAGTATCCATTGTAGACACCTTGAAATGACTTGATGAGAGGAAATCCCTCAACCATTTCTTCATTATCTATTTGTTGGAGGTATATGAAATTCATATGCCCGAATCGCTCATGCTAGATTATGCTTGTTTCATTAGCATGAGTAATAGGGAGTATGGCAAAAAATATGAGAACTCATATTCCTTGAAGGCGTGATTTGCAACTCCTTTCACTATCAGCTTCCTAGTAGATATTTCTGAGATCTCAACTATGTTAGGTTAAAATACAACTCGCTTTGGTGAACCTGTATGGGTTATCTGATACATAGACTACATATTTGCTACTAAGGAGGGCACATATAGGACACTATTGAACACTCCATGATCAAATTGAACTAAACACTTCCCAACAATTGGGATTTGAGAGTCATCTCCCTTGTGTATGCTAGGACCACTGATGAGATCTAGAGAAGAAAATGATTCTTTGGAGGAAACCATGTGATTAAAGGCTCTTGAAACAATGAGGAAGGCTTGTGATTGTGAGAATCTAGCCTTTAGTGCATGGCACCTCTCCTTATCTTCAATATTGCTTCTAGAATCGGTATTCCTTGCGCCATTAGGCAGGTTTTATGTTGTTCAAGAAGTCTTGACATCTGATCTATTGTTTTCTTCATGCATAGGTTCTCTGGATGGCTTCCTCTCTTGAAATGCAAACACTTGGTCTTTTCAAACCTTTTATGCTTATCCTTCTTAGAACCAGAGGCTCCATCTGAAGCATTTTGCTTCTCTTTTGGTTTGGTTTTAGTATTCTTTTTGTCTTTCCCCTTTTGTCTCCCTTTAGTTTGTACATTCTTGATCTCCCCAACCAAATGAGATTGATTCTTGGAGGCTTTGAGGGATCCCATTTGGATCAACGTGTCTTGTTCTTGAAAGAGGGATTCAGTGAATGCATCAAGTGAGGGAATTCACTAGTTTGGGGTTGTTAGTCTCACAGAGTGGAAGGTGGACACAAATACTAAAATATCTAGGCTAATTTTGCTCAAAATGGAGAGCACCAATTGCTCATCCTTCTTGTCAATTCCACACTGCTTGCACTGCATGACCAAAAACTTGAACTTGGAGAAGAATTGTTGGATGGTTTTGAAGTTGTTGGGTTGAAGGGAAATCATTTCGTTGCCCAAAATATGGCCTCTCATCTAATCCTGCTATCCAAATAATGATTCAAGCTTCTTCCATACTTTCCTCAGTGTTTTTTAATCCATCAAGGTGGAAGAGTAAATCCCTGGAGATATGAATGCACATTAAATCAAATGATTCATCCAATTTGTTCAGGTACTTCGATTTCTCTAAAGGTTGTTGGGATTCGACCTCCTTGCCCATTGTGACACTATATAGACCTTTTTTGTGCAACACAATCTGCATATATCCCCTCCAATCTAGGTAATTGAAGGGTGTAATTATGCTCGATGTCAAGGCTGTTGAATTCTCCATTTTGCAGCTTCAGGAGCAGCGCAATTCTTTTGAATCCTTCAACTTAACTTGCAAAAAAACTTTCAATTCAAAGGTAAACCAACTTAATCACTCTCTACTTCAACATGAGCACATTATCAGGGTGCTTCACACCTGGCTAGACTTCTAAGGATAAATACAGAGGGAGAAATGCAATGATACCAAGATTTATGTGGAACCCAGTTGCTTCTGGTGCATCAATGGAAGTATCTGAGGATTGAAAATGATGATCAAGATATGATACCATATAAAATTAGCAAGACCATAGAATCATTAGGATGGATTAAGCCTCATTGTGAAACAAGAACGAATTAGGAAGAATTTTAGTACAAGAATTTCCAAACAATCATGGTGAAATTATTCAAACAAGAGGCAACAATTTGATAGCATAACCATAATTGAATAATCAATAAACTGTATGGAATACATCCATGATACAATTGAGATATTTAAATCCTCTAGGAGTGATTCGAATCCCATGACTTGGATTGACTCTGGACATCACTAACTATGGAAAATCACCACTGGAGGCTCACTAGTGTAACTACTGACAAGTGAAACACCTCACAATTAGTCAACTGACCAAGGTAAGTGAGAAAAGGTGCCTAATATCCTTAAATCATTAAAAATTGGTGCTAGGCTAACTAGAGGTGAACTAAATGTGGCCCATCAGAGCTTAAATCAACACAAACTAGGGTGAACTGACGATGGGACTTCGATGACTCAACTTGGGCTCCTAAAATATGGGGATTGGTTTATGGAGCTCCTAAACTCATGCATGAGAGCTCATCAAGTGGTAGGTGGGCACCAGATAACTTCTCCATGGCACTAATGAAGTGGCAACATATTCCGAAGCTAGGAAACCGATATTTAGACTATGGCAGTCAAGGGAGGATTACAATAATCCTAATAGTATTTGGACTATGGACATATCCTATTCCGGTGTAGAAAGTGCCATGAGCACCACCACCTTTTCTGGTTCTATCCTCTCAACATCCCTCCTCCCAGGGGAAGCAAAAGGATAATCCTAACAACAAGGGTTATATTAGGGTATCCAATAGATCGAAATAAGGAAAACGACAAGCAAGCCTGCAACGTGGGGATAAACCTACCACATCCAATGGCTTTGATATCCTTGGTAGAGTCCTAGAGAAACATTAGGACCCACATGAGAATGTGGATAGTAGATCTACCCAGGATCCCATGAAAGAACAACCCTCCCATCATATGGAGGAAGGTTCCCAGCTGAGGCTGGTGAATGAGGCAACATAAGATACTATCATGGAGGAGGAGGAGTAAGAGGATACGGAACTATGGGAACTTGATCTTGATGGGATTGAGGAGGCATGTTCAAATAAGGAAAAGGGTTGTGTCCCCTAGAATTAGGTGAAACTTATGTAGGAGGCTCTCCTAAAAGCATCATAGTCAAAATATCTTGGAATCTAAGGGGCAAGCAACAAAGAGAATAAAAGGAAGTTCAAGACGGTTCATGAAAAGAGGGGATGAGGAGTAATAGGAAGAGATTGGTTGAATTTGGAGCCAAATTTCTAGACTCGGGCCTATGGATAATGACTAAGGTGTCCCTATATTCTATTCATCATCACTCTCAATGAAGTTATTATCTTGGAATATTAGGGGGGTGAACA
The DNA here is from genome assembly GCA_001517045.1 of Pseudotsuga menziesii. Taxonomy (NCBI): domain Eukaryota; kingdom Viridiplantae; phylum Streptophyta; class Pinopsida; order Pinales; family Pinaceae; genus Pseudotsuga; species Pseudotsuga menziesii. Next base: position 509,516 of record LPNX010477656.1, read on the forward strand.
GTCCTCATAAAGTAAAATTGTTAAGGAAGAAAATTAAGATGGAGAGACTGACGATTTTCTTCATTCAATAAGCCAAATGTAATGAAAGGACTATGAAGTCAATATCCCAAAAATATTGGAGAGAAAGTGAGGTTATGACTATGGATGCCCAAGGATTGCTAGGTGGTTTTCCCGTCCTCTAGGATCCAAAATAAATTAGTTTATCCAATTTCTTGGAATAAGAAAGATTTATAGTAGCAGAGTTCCAGATCATTGGATGTTCCATTTAGCGAGTGGTTACCAACGTTTGTGGGCCCCAATGTCCTCCTCTAAGGGTCTAATTCTTAAGTATACTCGACTCCCTCAAATATTGGGTAGGGGATAGGAACTAGATTAATGGGAGGGATTTTAACATGATCACCTCCTTAAGTGAAATAAAGGGATTCATAAGGCAATTGGATGGAGTGTGTAATGAGTTCAGAAACACCATAGATAACTTGAAGTTGGTGGATATGGAAACTGGGAATCAACTGTTCACATGGAACAATAATCAAGGATGGCCTCGGCATATAGCATCTAAACTCGATCGCTTCTTGCTCTTCGAATCAATATTTATTAATGGGAGGAAGCATATGCTTTAGTTCTCCCATTTGGGGGATTAGCCCACTGGCCAATAAGCTTAACCTAGGTCCCCATTCAAAAATCCCTTTCACTTTTAGTACTTCTCGGTTTCCCACCCAAAGTTCAAAACCTTGATGCAACAATGGTGGGAGGAATTGAAAGTGTCAGTTGGAACACACATGTATCAATTCCATCAAAAACTAAAATATGTTAAGACTAAATTAAAAAAGTGGAACAAACAAGTGTTTGGAAACATATTTCAAGATAAATGACAACTGGAAAGTAGACTGAAGGAAATCCATATTCAAGGCATGCGAAACGGGAATGATGATACACTGAAATAGGAAGAACGTCGAGTTGGGGATTAACTAGCAGAGAGGGAAAATCAAGAAGAAATATTCTTGAAGAAAAAGTCTTGAAATACATGGCTCAAGGAGGGAGAATGTAATACCTCCTTCCATCGATTAACCATCCAAAATAGACATTGCAATAGAATTCATATGCTCAATAAACTTGATGGGGAAATGATGGAAACCAGGGCTGAGATTGAGGAAGAGTTGGTTGACCACTTCAAAATGCTAGTGCACAAGCTAATAGCTAATAGATCAGAGGTGATTACTAAAATCCTCAACACATCCTTGGTCTGGTCACTCAAGCTCAAAATGATCTACTTATGAGATCTATTGAGTTGGAGAGGTGGAGGAGGTAATTAAGTAGATGGAGAATGGAAAATCCCTTGGCCCAAATGGGTTCACTTCGATCTTCTTCCATTTATTTTGGGATACTATCAAGGAGGAAGTTGTTTAGATAGTTGAAAATATCATGTGTTATTATAAGAGTTATCTCAACTTTTAATGCCACTTTTCTCTTGTTGATCCCCAAAAGCGATTGAGCGGATGCCCCGGGTAAGTTCAGACTGATATCCCTTTGTAATGCGATCTTCAATATTATTAAAATGGTGATTTCCAACATATTAAAGACTCTCCTTCCCATCTTGATCTCGTCGGAACAATCTGGATTTGTGAAGGGAAGGCAAATTCTGGATGGGATTATACTAGTAAATGAAATTGCTCATTCTATTAAAGTTACCAAAATTCCATGAATGATTCTCAAGCTCAATCTGGCTAAGGAATATGATAAGGTCAGTTGGAAATACATGAATTCAATTATGAGGGATTTTGGTTTAAGAGAAGCTTGGATTTCTTGGATTCATAATTTGTGTTCTTCTGCCTTCTTTTCTATCTTGCTGAATGAGGTCCCTTCTCAAACTTTCAGTCCTTCAAGAGGGATCAGATATGGTGACCCTCTCTCCCCCCTTTTGTTCATTCTAATGGAAGAAGGCTCGGGTCCTCTAGTCAAGGCTATGAGGAGCAATCAATAAATAAGGGGCATTTCTCTTCATCACAGTTCCTTGACTCAAATGCACCAACAATTTTTGGATGATACCATGATCATGGGTCATGCCTTGATTTATGAATCACGGGCTATTAGGAAGGGGCTAGGCATTTTTAATAAAGCTTTGGGACTAGAGATCAATGCAAACAAGCCATAGTTTTTCTTTTTCATCACACCTAGGGTAACTCCACAAAACATCCTCTGAAATATGATATTTCAAAAGAGCTCCCTTCTATCCAAATATCTTGGTGCTCCCCTCTCTGATTCCCTCATGCGTCATTGTTCTTAGAAGGAGTTGGTGGATAAAATGAAACAAAAACTATCAAATTGTGCCTTGCAACGATTGAATTTGGAAAGCATAGTGGTTCTGGTCAAAGCAGTATTGTAGACCATGCCAACCTTTCTTTTTTCAATCGTGAAAGCTCCAAAGTCGATCCTAAATGAGATTATTCAACTTCAAAGGAACTTCATGTGGGGAGGCCCAAAGAATAAAAACAAATGGGCGCTTATTAGGTGGGACAAGGTACATGCCCCAAAATCCCATGGTGGCTTGGGTCTTCATGATATTGAAAATAGTTGTCTAGTTATGGGAGCCAAAACCTAGTGGCAATGGGTCTCCCATGATAGGAACCATGGGTGCAACTATGGAACTCCAAATATGCTAATGGGTTGGAGAAACAAGATCTCAATTGATTTAACAATACAAGCAATAGATCACATATTTGGAACTCTGCTAAGCTTGGAATGGGTTTGGTTCACAGTCACAACTTTTGAGAAATAAGAAATGGGGAATCACCATACTTTTGGCATGATTCGTGCCATTAAATACCTACTCTAAGCAGAGAATTTGAGCTACTAGGTGCTCTGAGAAGAATCCAAGAGAGACAGGGATCAAAAGTCAAACATTATTGGCTTGAAAACCAGGAAAAATCATACTTTAGAAGGTGGATGTCAGACAATTGGTGGAGAGAAATGGACAATGTTGAATATCCCATAGATTTATGGGAAGAACTGTAGGGCATATGCATTAGTAAGTAGAATGGATGAGAAAAAATTAGGTGGGTCTATTTAGCGAAACACATCTTCAACATCATGGAGGCCTACAATATATGGGGGGGGGNCAAAAGGACAATTCTTATAAGAGAAAATTTGTAGAAGAGATGCTTGGTTGGGTTGTTCGGGTGTAGCATGTGTTTAGTATCCAATGAAACTTTGGTTCATCTATTGGCTGAGTTCCCCTTGGCCAGAAACTTATGGGATGGGGGGAAGGAAAATATTTTATAGATATCATGAGTTAATGGAAGTTCGTATGCATCGATACCAGTTTGTAAGTAAAAACCATTTCAAAACCCCATACCAAATAGGATTTGGCAACTCTTCCTAGGTTTTATGGTTTAGGAGATATGGAAGGAAAGAAACTAATGCATATTTATAGAAAAATATAAATTGGTCAAGTGTATATGGAACTCACTCAAAGAACATATCTGAGAGACTTTGATGCTCAACCAATGGAGTGAGAAAGGCATACAGGTTGATCCCACTGAAATTCAAATCCTCCAGGAATTGGGGATTCGCTCTGCTCCAATATTTGTTGGTAAAATACAAATAAATCCAATGGGATTTTGAATCCCAAAGGTATGGATGCCTTCTCCATAGGCTATGATCAAATTAAAATTCGACGGGGCGTAGAAGGGCAATCCGGTCCCTTCTGGCTTTGGGGATGTGTTTCACAATGTCAAAGGAGATATCCTATGGGATTACTAGCGCTCATTGGTTTTGACACCAACAACTCTGCAGAAGTTGAGGGCCTCATGAATGGGATATGCATGTTTAGGAGAAAATGATTTGACCCCTTTATCATGGACTCTCGATTCATAATTTATTTTTCAAATGGTGAAACACCTCCACAATGGGAAGGGAGTGTTTAAGGTTTCTAATAATTGGAGGTTGGAGGATAGACTAGAGAGCTTGAAGGAAGCATTGAGCCACTTCGAAGGTCTGAATTTTAGCCACGTCAAATGAAAAGGGAACAAACTGGCGATATTTTGGATAACAAAGGGGTTCAAGACCATTGACTAGTCAAGGAAGGTGGAATTTTGAACCTATGAGATCAAGAACTCTAGACACAGGGCCAAATTATTGCCCATAGTGATTTTGTCTCCCCAGATGCAGGTAAAGAGACAATTGGAGCATGATCATTCTGATGGAACATGGGTAGTGGGAGAAGACACGTGGAGAAAGGACAATGATTAATTATGCATGCAGTATGATGATATCAGGATCATGGGAAGGATCTTAGAACCAGGGTGGCATGGAGGTTGAAGGTACAATAGCAGTTATGAGAGTTAATGGTGAAAATTGTAAGAGGATGTTAAGCGAGGATATTGTCCTATATGGTGGCTAGATCTGGTACATGGGAAATCATGTTCAAGAGAGGGTACACTGCTACGGGTTTCTGAATGGAATAAGCCTTGAGGTCAGCAGGATAGATTCTCTGCTTATAAAAGAAAATGATGTATGTGAAATAAAATTGAAGTTGGCGAGCCTATTGAGTCAGAGTATTGTTGGTTTATGTGGTTGGAAGCACGGGATGGATAAGAATTCCGACCAAATGAATGTAAACAAGCTTGTCCAAGGAAATATTAGTGGGGGGAAGAAGAGAGTTAGCCGCGAACATCTACAGGCAGCCCAGGTGGCTTGGAAATTACATGGCTTCCATCCCTAAGGAAATCAGGGAAGACATCGAATCCATGGAAAATGTGCTTTGGGAGAATTTGGAGGTGGAAAATCCAGCTGAGGAGTTTATGGTGATCAAATATTGGATTAAGGATCTGAGGTCTACTTAGGATTGCATGACCATGTATGAGCATGTTGTTTCCATGTATTGGTCCATGAAAGGATTAATTGGCCAAATTCTTTTGGAGCGTGAGGATAAGATATTGGGGGATGGTATCCTGGTTCATTTCAGGAAGATGCATTTGATGGACTCTCAACTCATTCATAAGAAAATTGATGTTATATCCCACCACTTGGGCATTCCCTTTCTAACCTATTTGAAGGAGGGTGGGGCTTCAATTACTAGTTACGCGTCTGCAGCTCTTTTTGGCTGTTCATCGAGCTTTCAAGGTGTGTTTTGTGTTGTCCCTTCGACATAATTTTAGGTTCCATAAATGGCTTTGAGGTTCACTGTGATTTTTTTTTCCTTGTTCTGTGTATATTATAAGGTCTCATTTATTTTTCTTTCTATTCAGGTATAGGCCAACATGTGGTACTACTATGGTGTAGCGGTTTACCAATGTGCTCTAGTAGGGGTTAGAGATTTTTTTGTTTGGGCTATATATGTTGTAATAGGTTTTGTTGGGAATCTTGGGATTTGTTAGAGAGGATAAGGAAGCTTTTAGCTTAGTTTGGATTTTTGGAATTGTGTTTAATGGTTCACCGATGTATATTTCACTTTGATCAGTAATATATGATGTTTTAGCTTAAGAAAAAAACAATAATATGGAGCTTCCAAGTTGTAGTTTACCTCAATATATTTCAATTGGTGTATCATTTAATTATTCTAATCTTGGTTAACTCACATAGAGCCTTCACAAGTCTCTGAACTAGTTTTTTAGGTGGGGTTTAGGCAACTTACCTAGTGAATTTCTGGGCAAGTAAATTAATGTTCCCATTTTCGATGATACATTGTTTTCTCCATTTTGAGTCCACATGACCAAATTGAAACCATTGAAATATAGGGTAATTTTGGGTCTCAAGGATAGACTAATGATTAGCATTAGATGTTCCCATTAAAAAAATGGGACAATGCTCATGTTAAATCACATTTCTAGTTGAATAGTTGAGAGTGCCCGCCAATAACTTTCCAATGATGTGATACATGTCTTCCTCTCGTTTTGTATGGTCCCAGGGTCTAATCTTAAAATTCTCCAAGGTAAATTCAATGGAAAATGTTCAGGGTGCATTAAATGCTAATTTGGCATGCATTTTGGGGATGGGATATAAATAAAACGTAGAAAAGGAAAAAAGGTGTGGACAAGATACACATGCCCAACATACAAAAATAAAAAGAAAGGAAAAACATTAGAAATTATGGGGAAATATAAAAGGGCTTATCCATCCTCCACTACCTTGACTTCCTCCTTTAATGGACTTGGAGTGGAGAATGGTTCAAGTAAATAGTGGTAGGTTTCAATCTAGGTAGGTCCCCCACCATAGATGTATTGGTTATGATTTTGATCTATTACTAGTTTTATTCCGTTATTTGTTTGGTCATCTCCATCCATGGTTCAATTATGGACTATACTAGGTTGAATTAGTGTCACTCGTGTTGGGTTTTATAGTTTCCATGGTTGTTGGTTCATGGTTCATTTTTCTATAAATAATGTTTTTTTATGTCACTCTAGAGTATGTATTGTAAGAAGAAGGGGATTCAAACCCATGTGGTCTTGTTCCCACACCTCCCTTGGCCCCTCTTTTCCCTTGGTTTTGTTGTAGGACCTCATGCTAAACATCCTCCTACTTCAAACATTCATCCCTGTATCCTCACATTGGATTCGATTGGTCCTCTCGTTCCTACCCCTCCATTTTTCCTACACAATACTCTTCAACCCTTTCCCATCGATCCCTCTCCCCTTGAAAATTTGTTTCCCACATCTATGTACCCCCATCCCATATCCCCCAATACCCCCATTCATATCCCTACTCCTTGCCTATCATCCTTCTCTCGCACCAATCCCATACTATAATCTCCTCTTTTCCAGTATATTCACCACCCCCATTCCCTTGACCCACTCTCCTTCCACTCCATTGTCACATACCCTTCATGGATTTACTCCCATCCATTCCCATTTATCCCATACCTATGCACCCATTCCATAGTGATCCTCCATTTATATTCCCGGCCACCCTTCCCCTAAGCCTGTAAACCCTCACCCTCCTCATGGATTTGTTGCATTCCCTCCTCTATAGCAACTTTTCCAAAAAAAAAAAGATTTTATCAAAGCGAATTCTTTCACAAATGTGTAATTTTCCTTTCTCAAAATTATGATAATATTTCAAATTCTCAAAAGTGAATTAAACATAATAGGAGTGCCACTTCTCACTTCTCTAAAAGTGACAAGTATTTGTAAACATGAAGTGATCTTGACCTTCATTTTGTAATTCAACTTTACCTCCTCCCTCAAATCTACAATAGGAGACTTATTCATGTAATTATTTAAAACTTGTTAAATCAAATAACCAAGTGTTGTTTTTCCTTAGGGGTCTTAGTGAATTTTCTCTCCATTATTCTCATTTCATCTAATGGAATGGTAAATTGCCCATGGTAAAGGGGTTGGAGTAGGATGATGTTGTGTTAGTTGTATCCATGAGGGATTCGTTAGCTAGGTAGCTACTTTCCTTAGGCTTGATGATAACATGTTGATTTATTCTTATTAATAGTTGTTTTTTGTGTGTGATATTTTATGCAGGTTTGTAGAAGGGAAAGAAATTGCTGAATCTGATTGGTGGCCAAAAGGTTCAAGAATATCCTAGGATGAACTCAACTCTCTTCTTATGATTGTTGGTTGGGTTGGGTGACCCTCTTTCTCCTTTGTATATGCTTGTTTTGATTGATTTCTCTTATTTGTGTAGTGTTACCTCAAATAAGTAAATTAACAAAGCTTTTGTTTCTTTATCCAATTTAGGACATCCAAATTTCGTTGTTTATTTTAGTACTTGTGTGCATAATTTCCTTCCATTTAATTGTTATTTTCATTTAAAACCTTAAAACTTGTGCTAGTAAGTGCAAGGAAACTATCAATTTCCCTCTCTACTTCTCCCAAGAGTTTGGGAAACACCCAAAGACTTATTTTAGGAAAAGTACGTAGTAGGATAGTGAACATAAACTTCTAAACACAAGGCATAATCACTTCACAATTGTGTGTTCTTTATTTACCTCTTTTACAATTGCCAAGTTTCAATGGTAAATTGTAGTTTTAATTTTCACACTGCTCACACAAATTCAATCACTTATATATCCACTTGTTCCTATATTTTATCTACCTAACTAGAGACTAATTTAAGACTTATTTTCAAATGGAAACTGTGCAACTCACAAAGAAAGTTGACTTCATTTCTATGGGATATGCAGTATATTTTCATTCTTACTTTTATTTTGAATTCATAATGTCATGATAACCCAAGTTGAAGGAAAATATATGCATAAGACAACAATTGGGAGATGGTTGAAATTCCCTTCCATCACACTTAATAGGTTTAACATTAATTTTTATAGCGAGGGTTGATCAATATTATTTGATTTACCATTTCATTTTGTGTTAACAAAGGGACATGGATGTGAAACCAACAAATTGTGAAGCCATGTGGATGGATTCTTGATTTTTATTTCAAGTTTTAATTCAATGGATACTATCTGGGAGTCAATGGCGGTGAATCATTGTTAGGGACCCTTTTAAGATAAGATTTTCCTTTGTATCAAAAGTGTGGGTAAATTGTTGAATTTTGTCCCTTCCATGGTGACTGGAAGTAATGATTGACTTAGCCTTAGTCAAAATACTACTTTACTTCGATAATTAACTAAATCCCCTAGGGTGAGTCTTTAAATACTTCCTTTTTATAAGTAACCTTCTTCCATCGAGGAAGTTTTAAGAGCTCGAAAGTGCTAGTGATGAGAATGGGATGACCCCTCCTTCCCCAAATTGCATGGGATACTCTTTAATTTCGGTTATTTGATTACATGTACCAAAAGTTTGCCAACTTATTATTTTTATATCAAGCAATAATCAAGCATTGAGAAATAAAATGTGTGATATTGTTTAAGAGGACCTTTAAAATATATTGGTTTCCTTTGCATGAATGGTTAATCATATAAAAATTCAATAAAATTTACAATAATGACTTATGTTTTTTTTCCATCGCGTGCCTTGTATTATTTTAGCCTTTGTTCTTTCAAATAATCAAAATGGTTAGTAATCAATAAATTTTTATACAATATCATGAAAGTGAGCACATGCCACAAAGTTTCACTATCCCGACCCCTTTTGTGTTTACAAAAATAGTCACCTTCAATATTTTAACAAGCTAGCTGCCAATCATAGTGTTGACACTAGTTCTTTTCATTGAACATGAGTAAATGATTCTCTCATAAGTACTTAACCTTGGCTCAGTCAAGAGTAATTAGGCTAAAGTGTATTTAGCCACTGATGGGTTTATTGTTGGTGGTTTATGGGCCCATAGTGTGAGAATCCTTCAAATAGGCTTGTCACTCTCCATTGTAAAGTGCCTCATGCAACCTGCCAACTGGTCATCTTGGTCAAATTGAAGAAGGTTTGTGTGTGTGTGTGTCATTGATTTTAGTGGTAAAGGATTTCCAGTGTAAAATATCTTGTGCACCTATGCTCACCTTACATTTGTTTATTTTACTTCTCTATCCAAGCTTGTAATTTTAATGTGTATGCTATGGTATGTACTATACTAGACATTGTCCATGCAATGGGAGTTTTGAGTAGGTATATGTCAAAACTAGGGAAGGAACATCGGACGATTATAAGGTCTTCAAATATTTGTGTGGCACTTTAGATTATGCAATCTTCTACTATGGAAGACCTATATACGGGCCTTTGTTGATGTAAACTGGGATGTATATCTTAACCACAAAAGACATACAAGTAGTTATGTTTTCAACTTAATTGGTGGATCAATTGGATGAGATAGAAATAGGATATAGTTTCATTGGAAATAACCTTGGTGCATATGTAATTGTATTTGAAGGAAGGTGATGTGGGTAATGAAGCCAATATATGCTTCAAGCATCACATGCTTGGGAATCCTATAAATTATTCTATAATAATAACCCTTTCTCCACAACCAAGAATTGAATCAACTCCAATTTTAACATGCTCACCATTATCTAATCTCCAAGCGAACTAACGCTCAATCATAGGAAATGATTGTACTAACTCCTTCCAGTAAATATAAACATCTTATTTAATTTCTTTCTTGGACTCTGATTCAAATTATCAATTCTGGTTCCATGTGTCACGTCCCCACCCTTCTACCGGTGAGGACGCAACTATAATGCTAACATTCCGGGCAATCTAGCCCCATGAACATAAAATAAAATGCATTGAACTTAAACTTACACAGATGCATAAATGATTGTTAAACAGAGGAAGCAAATTCATTCATTCACAGCATTTAACATTTTCATATGGATTTATAAAACAAACACAGTTGCAAGGATTTAAACACAAGAATACTTATCTTAGAAGAAGCTTGTCCCACAACCAGCTACGTCGCTCCAACGTTCCACCCAACCATAGGCCAGTGTGCTCATCAATCACTCAGCAACATTGCCACCCCCGAGTTGGGCATGATTCCACAAGGAATAAGGGGAAACTAGTAGGCTCACATGTAGCCAAGGATACACAAAACTCAGCCAAGCCAACATAATTGGGTTTATCAGGCTAACAGGGAGCTGGAAAGGTTGGCTCCTAATCTAGTGAGCTCAATCCAAGAGCTATGGACACCTACACAAGAACTAGCCTGACTTCTAATAAATCCACACACACCCAACACAAGGAAGCATCCCCTTCTCCACTATGCAGTCCCTCAAGCCATGCCTTCCCTTCCAGTGCTATTCAGGGGGTGCAAAGAAGAAAGTCATCCCTCTAGTTCTGTATGTGAGGCTCCTACACACACTAGGTTTATCAAGCAAGCTCAAACCCCATTTCCAATCCAAAAATAGTTCAATCAAAATAGCAGAGGCATACACAACAATTTCTAAATCTAGGATTGATAATAATAAAAAACGACTTGGGAGCCAAAAATGAATTTACAAATGGGTAAAACAACCCCCTTAGCAAAAATTTGAATTCCAGATTCGTTTATGGTCCTAAGGTGGCCAAAACGAACTCAATTGGCACCCAAATTCATGGCCCCCCCCATTGGCTGTGTAACTCTGACCACGAAATTCCCCAACCATGGAGAGGTGGAAACAACACAAAAACCCCAAGGAGTGATCCCAACCACTGAACATTAACAAAAGCACTTCCCAGCCCTGGGAAAAAATGACGAACATTGCAAAGAACGTGAATGGTGAATGCCAGGAGCTCCAAAGTCGTGGGGAAGACCAAAAACGTGAAGGTAAATCGGCTCCCAAGCTTTCCCTGCATGAGGAAACGGAGGACGTGGATGTATCGCCAAATGGGTATGCATTTTGGGTGTTTACTTGCCCCAAAAGTAAAAAAACATTTGTCCCAAAAAAATGGGTTTTCCCCAAATTCAAATTTCCTTGCCCATACTCTTCCCATCCCCATGCAATAACTACTTCAACCAATTTCTGGCAGAATTAAATGATTGCGTGAATGACACAAGAAAGGTATTTGACTGTTTCATGGGTTCTCCCTTTAACATTTGGCTTTTCCCCATTGGCCCCAAAGGTTAAATACCCCCCCCCCCCCCTCTATCCTTAGGAAATCATGCCCCAATCTCTTTTAATGTTGCATAGACATAGTTGGTTGTGGGTTTTTAATTAAATTGCATTTTTACATGATGCCAAAACTATAATGTGTTGGCTAGCATGAAATACCATCGGCAACGATTTTAATCGCCAGAATATAAAATGTTAAATCGATGGTGGGGATTTTTCCTTTAGCTCCACAACATGATTAATTACAATATATACATCATATACATTTAATGCAAACGAGGTCAAAACCGGGGTGTTACACCATGACTGAAATATTTATGTTCAATTATTTTCTTCAATAATAATTCTTTTGAACAAATTCTCCATAAACTCTTTGTTGCCAATGATTTTCCAAAAATATAGATATTCTTTAAGCACCATCCATTTTCCTCCTTTGGTTTTTTTATACGCTTCCATATGACTAGTGGAATTCCATCATTCTATTTTTTCCCATACCATAAGAACTTGAAACAAGTATTTTCGAGTTTTTAGGACTCCTTTACAAATATAGGAAAAGAGTGCCAAAAAATTGGAATATCTTCTTGCATTGACTTTACCAAAGTCAATCTCTCCCTTTTGACAACCACCTATTACACTAGTTATTGATTCTAACTTCATTATTTTCCAATAATCAACCGTGGTATTTTTTCTCATGTCCATTTGACTTTAAAAGAAATCCCAAACATTTTAAAACCTTGTTGAAATCAATAACCTTGAATGGAAAGAAGCGTGAAAAGTTATCATAATCCAACTCATTAAAGTAAATCCAAGCAAGTTGATTTGCAAACGTGTATTAAATCCATTATCTTCTAGAATTTATTGTATTTTTCTTACCTCCCTTCCAATTCCATTAGAGAACAATAAAACATAATCCAAAAATAGAAATAAAACATAATCCAAAAATAGCAATGGGTTAAATATAATGACATGCATCTTGATTTTAATGCCAAAAATGACCCCTAAACTTTTAACTTCCATTATAGCCCTACTCAAACCTTCCACTACAATTAGAAATAGCAAAGGGGACATATGATAGCATTTCATTTTTTAAGGAAAACTCATTAATAAGCACAAAAAATAAATCTAACCACTATTATCCATTACGCGCCCTATTATCCATTTGACCACTTGATCATTGAATCCAACATGAAGTAGCATTAATCTAAGGTATAACCAACTATTTATACGATATGCTTCAGATAAGTCCAATTTCATGACCATTATAGGAATATTCCTTGCTTTGATTAAGTGAAGGCCTTCTTTTGTTTCTCCTGTGACCTCTTGAATCCAACTTCTAACTAGGACCGCAAACTTTTCATGTGGGATAAATTTTGAGAAAATCATCTTGACCGCCACAACCAAGATCTTAGTTATGACTTTGTAAATAGTTACACAAGGACATTGGCTTGAAATCATCAGATATTTTAGGCTTATTCTTTTTAGGAACCAAGGCTATGAAGATATAATTTAAATCCTAGGACCTTACCATAACTTTGAACTTTTTTCAATCACTTTAATTACGCCTTCTTCCATGAAATCATAAAATCCAATAAAAAAATATACAAATCATCCATAAGTCTTAACATTTTGTCCTTTTTGAAAGGTTCCAAGACCATTTTTAATTCTTCGTATCATACCTCTCCCAACAACATCTGGTTATATTCCTATGTAACAGAGCTAGGGAAATATGATATTCACTTCAATATTTCAGCTAAGTTAACGCTATGTGGTTCTTTGTTAATATTCTAAAGTGTGAAACTTAATTATGCTACCTCTATAAAATTTCTAATTGTATTTCCCTCAAAATTATACATTTCACATGTAATGTTAGTTCTCTTTCTGTTCTTGGCATAGTTTTCAAAGAATTTGGTGTTTTCATCTCCCTTCCCCAACCAAACTACTCTTCTTTTCATCCTCCATTCTACCTCTCTATATTTTAGAATCTTCCTTTTCAATTATTTTATCCTGAATTTATCCTCTTCCCTAACTTATCCCTTCCTCATTTAAGGCATACATATTGGAACATCCCCCTTTACCTTCTTCAATGCTAGACCAAATTAAAAACTTATTTTTTCCTTAGACCTTTCCTCATAAAATACCCTCTCTCTCTTGACCATCTCTTGAAACTCCTCATCTTCTCTCCATAATAGGATTAAATTTGAAAGGATTGGTAGGTATATTTTCATGCCTCTTTATGTAGATTAAAATGGGTAAATTATCTAAACCACCCCCCACTTCTACCCGTGATCTTATGCTGTCTAATTTTGTTAGGAGAATCTCAAAGGCCAAAAACCTATTTAGTCTCTTAGACACCCATGCTTCACAAATTATATTATTTCTCCATGTTGGCCTTATTTTTATGGGATCAACATCAACCAAACTTGCATCTTCTATCTTGTGCCTTAGAAACTCTATCAATCTATACAACCTAGCAATTCCTCCCCACCCCTTTGATCTACTCAATCTGAAATTTAGATCCCCCTTGTGAAGGCAATCTCGTTCTTAATACACCCTTATCAAAATAAACTTTCACAAAAATATTACATTTCATCATATGAACCATAATGATTAACTATTGAGATCTTCTTATCCAAGTCTTGGAATATAAACGTAGTTCATATACTTGAATCAATGACAAAAGAATTAAGGGTTTGTTATTCTTCTAGGGAGTAAGAATTCCCCTTGAATTTCCCACAACATTTAAAGCCATAAAATTACACTCTTTAAGTAATTTTCCAAAATCCCTATGACCTCCCCCCCCCATTGTCAATTGTACTAGGATCATATTAGGCTTATGAATTTCGAACAAATGTGCCAAAACTATTCTTTTGGAGGACTTCCAATACCTTTCATATTTAATGATAAAATTATGATTTCAATGCCAAAAAGTTGTTTTGTTCCACTCTAATAACCTCTTTGATGGAATTTTTGTTCCCTCGTTCAATGTGTTTTTGTGCATAATGGAGATATGATTTTCTCTCGACTAAGGAGGTAATCAAGTCTTTAACAATGTCAAGATCTAACCCTCCTTCTTACACTTTATCACTTACAAATTTCTTTTCTTTCTTGGAACTCATATGATATATGAGGGTAATTATGGCTTCTAAGAATTTATCATCCATAAATCGCTAGAGAAAAACCCCACATCCTAAGATCCCTCATGTGAATGGATTTCTAAGCAAGAAAATGGATTTACATTTCCCTTGTTAGAACTTGGAATGGGTATCATTTTGAATTAGATAACCTAAAAATGCCATTTTTCCTCAAACCATCTATAGGATATTTTACTGATTCGAAAGACATGGGCCAATCTCCCCTAACTTCTAGTTGTAAAAAACATTTTTTTGAAGAATGATTGATTTAAAAGTTACAATCAATGGAATTACCTAAATTCTAATTTGTTCTTTCATCCATGCCTTGTTGCGATGCCTTTCGGTCTTGTACCTTTGCAATAAATATTTGAGCATTCTATTTGGAGGTAGAGATTAAATCTTGTTCTACTCTTCGTTCCTCCTCGAAATCATCCTTCTCTATTATAGCAGAATCTACACCCACTTCTTTAATTTAGTTAAACTAATTGAAACCTCTATCCTCTTTCATTAATTTACCCCATTCAATCTCTACTATACTTCTTTTATCGACTTAATTACCTTCTTATTCTCTAATCTCTTCCTCCACACTTTCCTTGTAAAATAATGTACATGATACTATGATATATGGCCATAAATATGACAATGAATGCACCTAAAGAGGATTTTGATAAGTCCCAACATTTGTATGGGCCATGCTCCCTACCATAATTTCCATAATCTCAACTAATACTTCACTTATGTTGACTTCGACTGGAATTTGAACCATTGTCCTATATGAATGAGTCTTTAAGCCATTGTTTTATCCAAGCTATCACCAAATTCTCTAAAAAAAGCTAGACTATAACTTCTTAAGCAAATCTAGAAATTTGACCTAGATTGAGATTCTCTTAGAAATTTATGATTGTGGGTCAAAGCATGTAGACCAAATTTATAATAATGGGTAAGTTGACCCCAAATGCCATTGTCCCCTTAAAATACTTTTGCTATCTTCCTTGTATTTAAAAAAAACATCTCCAACCTTTGGACAAAAGGTGGAAAGTTGAACCATAACCCAATCTTGAGCCCAAACATTTTTTATCCACCCATTAAGAGTTTGTAGAGAGATTTCACACCTATAAAAAAAATTAATGAGATATTTCCTAGAGTATTCCAAGGCCCAATACACCCTTAAATATTCTCGTAGAACCATTCTTACCATCATCCTCCTCTATTTTACAAACTTCTTTGCCTAATTTTTCCTTTGGCTCTCATTTCTATCTAGACGACTTCTAATTCCCCTCTTTGCCAATAGGGGATTCTAAATTTAGTGCTTTCCCAATAAAACCAGATCCTCACAAACTCTCCTCTACACTTGCTATGGCACTAATCAAAAGAGGAATGCTAAAAAACCTCATGTGCATTCTTTTAAATGTTAACCTCGTGATCAAGAACCCCCCCTTGAGTTGACAAATTAGAGTTTGACAAAAAAATGTTGAACTTGTGTTGTACTCTTTGCACGCAGACTTAATATCATCCCAACATAAAGGGTGCCCCAACTAGTTGCAACAAAAGGGTTAGTTTTTGGTCTTTTTTATGTTTTTTTGGGCAAATGGTTTTTCAACTTATTGTCATTTAATTCTAGTAAAGGGATTAGGGTTGCAATCTATTCTAGGTTAATGGATTAGGGTTTTGTATGTCACATAATACCTAAAACATTGTATTGTGAATGATGAAGTTACTATAATGAGATAAAGAGAGGTGTGACTCCGTCAGGTTGGTTTTCCTAGCTAGGGGTTTCCATGATGAAAATATAGTTATTTCAAGCAGACAAAAAAGTCCAAGATCCAAGTGTAATTCTATCTAAAGCTAAATGTGTTAAATGGAAAGATAACAGTTGACACTAGAGTCATCAACAAAAAAAACTACACAAGTGTCACCCCATTTACAATAGTCAATGTTCATTTTGCAACATCAACAATTCAATGAAAAGGACTAAATCTAAGAGTAACTCCATTTAGATTGCACTCACTTCTAGATGGAATTATCGAGGATAAGTAAAAAGAAGATAAAAGATAATATTACTATCATGTTTAGAACAACTCTCTGTTTTAGTGAGATGCCTTAGCTCAATAGTAAGCATTAAGTGTAGGTGATATTTCGTATCCCAAACAAAATCATTAGAGAATTGGAATCATGAAGATCAAAACAATGATGACTTAATAGATGAATAAGGACATATCGATAACTTAAAATGAGGATTGAGAGTGCTAGCATGTGAATAATTGTTGTGTTATAAATTTTCTAACACACTTGGTTTTATATTGACATTGGCAATAAGAAAGGGTCAATTAGAAGTTTACCACAATAAAGAAAGTTAGCCTGAGTTTAGTGATGGAAAAAAAAACATTATATTAATCCAATCATGCCAAGACAATTAGCAATTATTTAATCATAAAAACCCACCATGCAACTAAACTAACTTTCATGTGAATCATCGCCATTATTTGTGTTAGTGCAACAACATTGCCAACATAGAGTACAACTAACATCAACAATATATTGTGACTACTAATCTATAAATTGTCAATGATATTCCACTAGAACAAATTGTCACAACAAATCTTACAATACTCTGCAATATCTTATTATTCAATGTTTCCTTTATGTTTTGGATTTAATATTACTAGTTTAGTGCACAAATTATTGAAATAAATTGAAACTAAAAAGAAAGAAGCTAAGCAAATAACACCATCCACACAATGAACAAAATATGTACCCTAAGAAAACCCAATATGGAAAAAAAACCTAACCAGAAGGTGAGGCCTATGCCTTGCTCTTTTTACTTAGTTATGAAATGCAAATACAAAGAAAGTGGTGCTCATTATGGAGTTCCCATGGACATTGTGACCAATATGGCTGCTACAAGAACTTCTATGCTCCAAAATCCCAATCCCAAAATGATTTTCTCAACTATGGAACAATAACAATATAGTAAGAATGGCACCCTTTCCTTTCCTAGAGGCCCAATATTTAACATGTTTTAATAGTCATCTATGGTTAGAGTTAGGGTTTTTGCATGCCTCAATTCTTGATTAGGGTTAGGGTTTTTTACCCTCTAGAATATTCTTGAAATTCTAATGTAACTAGCTCGACATATGTGAGTGATGTAATTTGACATGGCATCCACTCGATATCAAGGTGGTCAACATGATAGATCAACTTGTGGGAGGCATAACTTCTGCATATAAACTCCTATTGAGGTGATCTTCATATCGTTGAAAAGCTCTCAATGTTTAGAACAACATCAAGAGGTTGGGAGCTTTGTTCCCAAATATTTGTCGTCAAATAGGTCTTGGAACCCAAGTCATCAAAATGAGACCTGTCCCTAAAATGGGCCCTGCAAGCCAATAGCTCCAATTTTTTCACCCAATAAATACTATAATAAAAGAAAAATTATATAATGAACCATTTTGAATCAAATTTGATAGTAAGATAAAGTATACAACTTATATTGTATACAAACACATCATACACTAATTCAATTTATCATCCATCTCAAAATAATTGAGACAACACCTTAGTGATACTTATCCTCATTGGAACAAAGAGATTCCATTTGAATTGTTTAAGTAGGGGCCTTTGGGTAGAACAAAAAAATGTTCCGCTACTTTTCTTACTATTGTTTGATTTTTTTAAGCTACTCTTGCCATAAGCTTCATAAATTTCTTTAGTTACTTTTTAGTTCAAGTTCAGAAGTAGAACTCGTTAATATAAAACATATGAAGTAGACATCATTTCCATCATCAAGGTTTATTAGCACTTGAAGTAACATGTTGTTTATAACTTGAATTTGATCATGTCTCTACATCCAATTTAATAATAGAGCTACAAAATCCCATGGGAGATTAAATTGCTTTGTTTCCTATTGATAATAATCATTTTGAATTGATGTATTTCTTGCTCCCAAAGGTTATATTTGATTTAATGTATAACAAGTTATTTGGAATGCTTAGTGATAATTCTATAATATTGTTGTTCATGGATCCAATAATTATTACATAATTAGTCAACTCCTAATAGGTAGTTGTGACTATTGTTTTCAACCTTTGTGCTTATATTAGAAATTACTCAGGATCGTCATAAATTAAGGAATTATTTACTTCATCCTTAGCCAAGGGACCATGAGCTTATCACTAGTTGGAGATTTATCGTCCTTCTAAATTAATCCTATAAGATATTGGTCATTTCCCTTACCATGCATGCTAAATCTTCTTTGCTTAATATTATAAATTGGAGCAAACATGTTTCATTAAGAGTCATTTCATCCTAAATAAAGTTCATTGCCATTTGAGAAGGCATGGATTTGGCTCAACGTTTAGACTTCGATGCATTCTTCATTAACATTTACTTTAAAAAGTCTTATGATAAAGTTGACTGGACCTTCATCCATACCATATTCAAGGATTTAAAATTTGGCCTTTTCTTCTCTCAAAACCATGGAGACTCTTTTCAAAGGTCGTGACTTGTCTATTTGTGAAGATGTGTAAAACATAAGAATCGAGACTCTATCGATCTGTTATCTCCCAACTAAATTAGTCTTCAATAGGTCAAATTCAAAAAAATTATTTTTTGCATAGTGAAGAAGATTTCAAGGAACATTATGAAATATTTTTGTATGTTTAACAAAGTTGGAACGCCTTGTGCTCTGTTTTGCCATAAAAATCAAAGTTTAGCTTTTGGTGGCTTAGGTGAACTTTTCAACAGTTCATTAGCCACCGAAAATCCCAACTTTCGGAAGCTGGATCCAAGACTACCTTAACCACTGAAAGCTCCAAAAGAAGAAAATGGTTAGTACATCCGTCAAAATCAACCACCGTCAGCATGAGGAGCGCCACTATCAAGCACTTAACCACCGAAAAAACTGGGACTGCGAAAGATCATGAGCTGGTAAAGAAGAGGTCATTATGAAACTGAAGTGGCTGATAAAAGACCCAAACCCTAGATACCCTCCACCTGTCTCGTGACTACAGTCGAACCACCACAAAGCATTAAGTTCCAGTTAAATTGATCACTGCACTGGCCATGTCACAGTTCTCATCAGAACTTACTATCCCCCTGCTCAAGTACCAATCACCAATCAGTGCCCTCAAAATCAGCACCCTCTCCTCAATTCTTTCCACATTTCCTGCATGCATTTTCACTGAGCCAAGCCCTCTCTGGATCCAACATTGTAGTATCCTTCCCTAGGGTTTGAATTTCAATTTTGCAGGCGCATAAGAACATTCAAGAAGATGAAGAGAGGAGGACTCGCTCAAAAAACTCAAAACACAGGTTTCCATTGCTAAGCGTTGTTTCAAAACCGTCTCTAAAGCCACCAAAAGTGGACTTTCGGCAAATAAGACTGAAATTTCAGGGCGTTTCAAGCTAACGAAATTGGCATTTTACTATGAAAAGGCATCATTTTAAAACGGTGATTCTGAGCGACTGGAGAATCATTTTTCAAAACGATCGGATCTTAACATATCATAGAATAATAACCTCTCTCAGTTTTCCTACAAGTGTTGCAGATTGGGAGAATCGAATCCATCAATGATCCCTAATTTTTGGATCTCAGAATTTCCCTATTTGAAACATGTTTTTGAAATATAGATCTTAGGAAAATGAAAACAAATTTCAAAAAACTGAGAGAGGTTTTTTCTCACCACAAACCAATATACAAAAACCTCTTTCTGTTTATACACAGGTGTCACATATTTGGAGAACCAAATCCATCTCTGAGCCCCATTTTTTTAGTAGTTTGGCCAAATTTTTGGGGCAAAAGATGACCTGTCAGTCCGAGGTGGCATTTTCGACCTCATCTATTAGTCCATGAAGATTTGCTGCAGATGTTGAAGAGTTCAAAGATCAGCCTAGATCCCAAAAAACAATCAGCTGCTGAGGTAGGTGTATGAGCTAAAAGTCTTAGAGAGGGAAATCAAAAGAACAAATTGTAGGATAACCAAAAGGAATGTAGAGTTATATGATTCTTTACAGGAGATGAAAATGAAGTATATCCTGCTGCAAAAGAGAAATATGAGATTAATGAAGGACAACGCCAGTCTCTATAGGAATATTAGGATGGCAAGGTTGCAGGCAAAGGATTCAAACCCTAAAACACACCTTACGCTGGAAACCTTAGCAGAGGCAGTAGTAAGCCTTTCGAATCCGGAGGCAGCCCATGATGCTATTGATATTCCACACCTTATGCAGGTTGAAGAAGTACCAGAAGGTCAAAAGTGAAGCTGTAAAATTTTGAGTAAAAGACAAATTAAATTTTGTAGAAACAGAGCTTTCGATGGCTTAGGAGAATGCAACAATTGTTCATTAGCCATCGAAAGCAGAGCTTTCGGCAGCTTACATGCCCAGAATTCTGTTTCCTTAACCACCGAAAGAACAAAAGGGTGCAGAAAGACATGCTTCCATAGAAAACCAATTTTGATGGATACAAACACCTCAGAGGTGAATTATGGAGCTGAAATTTGATTAAAGGCACCAGTGGAAGGGGTCTGTTCCAGTTTTGAGGGTGCCATCAAGGTGAAATGGGTCACAAACCCTACCTACTTTTGACAAACCGTGACTTATCTGTCAGATAAGAGGTCATAACTCTACTTCAGTGATCACTACAGTTATCAAAGAGTTCAAGGAGTGAACAAGTATTAGAGTTAGATAGGTTACACTTAAATTAGGGTTTTTGACCTAATTTTGCAAAAACAGTTATTTTATCTATTTTTAGTAAATCAGATCCAACTTTTCAGGATCTGAAATAAATTTTGGAAAGGCTATAAATCCTAGGACTAATGTTGAAGCAAGGGTTCGACTTCAGATACTTTTAGACCCTTATTGTTATCAAGCTTCTCATGTTATTCATCATTTAATATAAGCTCTTTTGCCATTATATGTTCAGGTTCCATCTCTTTTCTGTTCTGTACTTGTGCTTGAATGTCTGATTCAAGTTTATTCTTTTTATCTAATGCCAGATAGTTGTCATCCTATATATGTGTTGATGAGTTGAATTACAAGTATTTTTCCTTGTTATGATTAGCCATTCATATGTGATTGCTTTATATATGAATCTTCTAGCATAGTGAGTTCTCCATTTATTCACCTTATTATCAACCCTTTGAACATTGATAGTTAGAACCCTTATCTGTTTAATTGAGTTTTATGCATGTCTTGAGTGAGTGAGGTCTTTAGAGGTCATTTGACTTGATCCATTTAGTAAACCATTGAAGAAACATTGAAGTTACCAGGCATCCTCGAGCTACAACCTAGAGGAGTTTCCTGGAGAGCTAACAAATTGGCGATGTTGCCAGGGAGAGGAGATTGAAGCTCAACTTCCCTAGGGGACGACATAGATCCTACTTTGATGATAGACAAAGTCTGGATATTATTTCGTTTGTAATCATCTATCTGATGACTCCATTGGAATAAGGTGGCTTCAAGAAGACCAAGTACCAGAGCGAACCCTCAAGGGCCACCGGTAACACTTGTTTCAGATCCAGAAGAGATTTTAAGAAGAGCTAGGGCTTCACTAAGATAGACCTCCAAAGCTGCAAGGGGAGCTACATCAGGTATTTCTAGAGGTATTTATGTTGTTATATCAAATATACCTCCATTTCAATCTTCTTCTGTTGAAGCATCTAGTTCTCAGAATTTTATAAGTAAATCAAAAAAAATTAAGGTTGAGGAATCTTCAAGCACTGCTGCTTGTGAAGATCTCATCCCTGGCGACTCCATGAAGGAAAAATTCAGTGGCGACTCCACAATATTAAGATGTCAAAATCATTTGCTGCTCTTTTGGCTCAGAGGTTTTCACCTCTTGACCTCTCTTCAGCTCCTGGTTTTCGACATCCAGTACCGAATATCAGTGGCGACTTCACAATATTAAGATGTCAAAATCATTTGCTGCTCTTTTGGCTCAGAGGTTTGCACCTCTTGACTTCTCTTAAGTTCCTAGTTTCCCAAATCCAGTATCTAATATGTCGGAATGGGGAGATTTTCTACCTGTCTTCAAAGAGGAGAAAGAAGACAATCCTGCATAACACTTCCTCAAGCTTCATGAATGCATGGATCTATTGGATCAGCAGCATGAAGATGTTCATGTATTCATTGTATGGTGATGCACGTCAGTGGTATTTTTTTTTACCTCCTTCCAACATTTCATCATTGAAGGATTTTCACCGAGCATTCACTAAGCACTGCAAAAGGTATTTTTCAGATGAGCTTGTATTTGGTAATTGATGTGATGAATATGAATTACATCATAACGCTGAAGATGTAAATAGAGACGGATGTCTCCCTCACAATATGCAGCAGCCCTTCAAGAATCTTCAAGATGATGCACTTTTCCATCAACATGAACTAGAAATGAATTATAAAGGAGTTGAATGTTTTCCTACTATCATAAAATTTGATTGTTGTGAATCTAAGGAATTGATTTCTTTAACTACACATGGAAATGATTAGCTTTCTGCTGGTCAAATGACCATTGAAATCAGTAAAGCTAGCTCACAGTTTCTAGATTTGCAGATCAAGGGAAGCTGCAGTAACCACGAGGAACAAGATTTTCAGGGACTGTCTGATCTCCAACTAGAACATCAGGAAGATCTTCCTTCTCCTTATGAATATGTTGCTTCAAATTATGACAAGGAACTAGGTAATATTTTTCCAGATCTGTTTCAAATTTTGTTGTTGATACTCCTATATTCGACCAATACAGTGATGAGGAAGAAGATGTTAAAATTTGTAAAGACTCATTGTTTACTCAAATTTCATCTAGTTCTTCTTTTCAACAGAGAGATGATAAAAAATGTGTGCATGCTGTGATAGATGCTTGTTACGAATCTGTTACTCAAAGGTCCAATAAAGATCTTTTTAGTTTTGATATATCTTGCAAAGATATTATTGTGGAAGAGGAAATTGTTAGCTGTGATAAGCCAACATATCATCATGATGAATTCAGATTATGTAAATATGGTGAAGGGGAGCAGTAAGGTTCAGATCAACTGTTGAGCTTGCATTTTGATCCGACAAAGGTTGAGCAGTCCACATTCAACATTGACATCAGTGAAGGAAAAGATCAGTAGCATAAAAAGGTATTTCCTGTTGGCTTTTATGACCCTGTTGCTAACTATCTGGAACTTATAAGCAGCATATATATCAAAATATTCTTGTCAGAGGAAAGATGGTTTTATCATCGTTTCAAACCACTTTTTTTTTGGCTATGCATTCCATTATTTTTCAGGTCAATATCAAGAACAGGTTCAGTAAATCAGTTTATGACATGGCTTCATTAGAAGAATGAATTTACTTGATTAAGAAATTGTTGGAATATAATCCGTCGGGATTATACAATATGTAAATATTTTAAATATATTTTGAATGTGAATAGTCATGTAGGAATATGAATAGGTTGGTTGGAAGTTGAATCACAACCGACATATGAATTGTATAAATAAAGGCATTTCCCAAGGAATAAGATGAATTCGGGAGTTATTATCCAACAGTGGTATCAGAGCACCACCTGCCATAACTCCTGCTGTTAAGTTTCAGTCTTGGCAGCCTGTATGCTTGCCAGTGCATTGCCAGACTGCTGGCCCATTAATGTGTCTGCCCTCTGATCAGAATTGAACGTTTCTCCTCCAGTTCTGCTGCACACACTCAAAATCAATTCTACCTCATCATCTTCCAGTCACATGCATTCTCTTTGCCAGCCTGTGCGCATTCATTGTGTGTGTTATGCTCCTCCAGACCTACGATGAGGAATGAGGTATGAAACAATCCATAGAAGTTGCATTACTCAAATCACTGCACGATCTTGAATGAACAGTTGAATTTTTGCTCAATCGTTTTGATATATACCTAACCCTAATTTTGCATCAACGCTTCATTTTGCATCAACGTTTGAATTATTCTCTAGCTGCTGCAAAATCCTATCCTGCAAGCTCTGTGAGGTTGCCTCCTCTACCCCAACAATCCCAGACATATCTGCACACTCTCTCTGTGAAATTGTTGCATGTTCTCTGCCAACTTTGAGCTCTGCGAGTAGGTGTTACTCTTCACCATTCACTTAGAGATTGCATTCTCTGGATGAGGCGATACTCGTATCTATGCAATTATCAGACTCATATGTATTATTGCTTCTGCGTACATTCTGAAACCCACAATTGATGCCCAAGTGAGTGCATGACCTGGTGTGACCTTCTCTCTCCCTCTTGTAAACCCTAATCCGTGTTAGCCATTGAAGTGACTATTTTCCATTCTCTGCAATTGTTAGCATCTCATCGTTGAAGACTCCTCTCATCCTGCGATTTTCATCTCTTTACAAACGCTGCACCTATTTTGTGTTCCACTATTGGGTACATTTGCTTGATGAGTTTTGACAGATATGCATTGATGGTGTTCTTCAACCATTCGAACTCTACTTCGTTGTTGATCCATTCGTACTGCAATTGTGGAGACTCACTACCACAGGTTGGTGAAACGATTTGTTAGTTTTGAGAATCAACATTCAAAGTTTTTATTGTTGCCGTGGCCTGTCCTCCACCTGCGATTGTTCACCTACCTACGACATAGACATTCACTTTCCAACTCCAAGCCTGATAGATGTGACGTGTTTCCTCATTTTGAAATGGTTGAAAGATCGTGAAGATTGCTTTGGTGTATCATGGAGACCATTGTGAAGACTGTTCTCTCCGTTGTTGGAGTTGCGACCTGCTCCTTTGTGCCTTTTCTCAAGCTACGTGAAGCTTGAAGACATTGTGAAGACTCAGTGCATGGAGAATATTGTTGGTGGAACGTGTAAAGACTCAGCCTGAATGTGAGTGAACAAGATCACAATTGTACTCATCTATGTGGAGATGTGTCTTGAATACATCGAGACCTATATCTATTTCATTTTGGATATGAGATCATTGTTTTGTTGAAGACTACGTGGAGAATGTGAAACTAAGCGTTGCATTTTCTTCTTTTCGATTTGAAGAAGCATTTTGAATTTGAAGCTGCATTGTTGAAGAGGATTGCTGTGTTGAGTAGTAAAGTTGACTGGAGCTACTATGTCCTTTGGCGTATTGCTGAGCAGTTCTTCTAGTGCTAAAAATTTGCTTATGAACTTATTGACAGCATATTTTCTCTGTCATTGTATCACTTTAAAACTTAAATTTGAGATATTAAGATTGTAAATCACCTTGGCAGAGGCTGTAGACCTGCAACGGTTATTGTTTTTCTATTATCTCATTCTCTTTGTCATATTAAGTTCATTATTGTAAATTACACTTGCAGTTGCAGAATATGCAATCTATAGCATCTGTAGTTGGTGCCACTCTCACTGGAAAAGACACTTATCCAGAATGGTGGAGGAAGAAGAGAGGCAGAGGAAGAAGAGAGGCAGAGGAAGAAGAAACTTCAGAGGTAGAGGAGGCAGAAACAACTCCAGCAAAAGATCAGATTTGAAGTACAAGCGTTGTGGAAAGATTGGACACACAACATATCAGTGTTGGGCTTCGTGGGACTCCATCAAAGACAGACATAACCAGAAGAAAGATGACAATAAGAACCAAGATGCTAGTAAATCTTCAGATTCTGCTCATTGTATTGTTGCACATTGTAATCTTGGTATTAATGAAATGACTTCACTTTCATCTTACAAAGATTGTGGGCTACTTGATACTGGTGCAACTTCACACATGAATTTTAGAAAAGATTGTTTTGAAGAACTTAATGAAACAATAAATTGAATAGTTTACTTTGCAGATAAGTCAAGTCTTAAACCAAAGGGAATGGGCACCATTCGACTGAAGATGCCTGGATTCCCTGATTTCTTGTTGAAGAATGTTCTTTATCTTCCATAGTTGCAGAGAAGCATGCTGTCCTTGGTGGAGATTCGACAGCAAGGCCATTCCATCCACATGTTTGATGGAATCATAGAAATAAGAAAGTCCTCTGACAACCAAGTCATCATGACTGGATACAAAGATGGGAAGCTGCTGAAGCTAAAGGGTTCATCTGCAAGAGTTCAGAACTATGCCTACTTCTCTCAGCATGGAGAAGGTAATTTGTCATCAAGTTTATTGTGGCATGCAAGATTTGGCCATTTGAATTATAACAGTCTTCGTTTGTTGAGAAAGAATGGTGTATTTGGTTTGCCCACCATTCCCAAAGAGAAGAGCAAATGTGATGCATATATATTAGGGAAACACAGTAAGCTGCCATTCCATGAATCTAATTTCAGAGCAAGTAGGAAATTAGAATTAGTGCATTCTGATTTATGTGGCCCAATGCCAACTCCTTCTGCCAATGTGACTAAGTATTTTATGACCTTTATTGATGACTACACAAGAATGTTCTGGATTTACACATTAAAGACAAAATCAGAAGCATTTCAAACATTCAAGGACTTTCATGCATTGATAGAAAAACAAGCACAATCTAAAATTGGTACACTTCGTACTGACAATGGGAAAGAATACACTTCAAATGCTTTTGAAGATTATCTTTGCCAACATGGAATTGCACATTAGACTACAGTTCCCTACAATCCTCAACAAAATGGTGTAGCAGAAAGAATGAACAGAACCATAATGAATATGGTACGCTCAATGATGTTTTTTAAGAATGTAAAACTAATGTTTTGGGGTGATGCAGTGAAATGTGCAGCCTATTTGAGAAATAGAAGTCCCTCAAATGCTCTTGATAACAAGACTCCACATGAAATGTGGTTTGGCCATCTCCCTTCAGTCAGGCATCTCAGAGTTTTTGGTTCCACCTGTTATGCCTTGATTCCAAAGGAGCAAAGAAACAAGCTGGGTGCTCGAAGTAGAAAATGCATTTTCCTGGGGTACGAAGAAAACTCCAAGGCATACCGTCTGTATGATGAGGTAAACAAGAAGTTTGTTATTTCAAGAGATGTCATTTTTCTTGAGACTAATAAAAATGACCAGTCCATTGAGAGACAACTTGATCGTTTGGAAAATTATCCTCATCCAAAGAAATATTCTGAAAATGAATATGAAATTCCAAACCTTGAAGGGGGGATTCCTATTCTGGATCAACCTTTGGAATTTCCATATGAAGCACCAACTCCCCCGCATGAAGAAGTTCCTGCTACTTCACCTGAACAAGAGATTCAACTGGATGATGTGATTGAGAGACTTGGGAGACTCAACCTTGAAGGAAATGAAGCACCACCAACTGATCAACCAGGACCATCACGGAAGATTCCTAAATGGGCCACAAAGACACTTGAAAGTGTCCATCCGGATGAAGTTGGAAAGATGGGAACGAGAAGTTCAAAAATACATGAAGATGGAGGAGAAGCAGATAATTCAGGTGATGACATGGATGTATCATTTGATTGTGAATTTAATTTATCTGCTAACTTTGAACCAACTTCCTTAGAAGAAGCTTCTACTCGAGTTGAGTGGAAAGAAGCTATGCAGAATGAGTATGATGCACTCATGAAGAATGGAACTTGGAAGCTGGTTGACCCTCCAGTTGGAACCAAACCAATTGGTTGGAAGTGGGTGTACAAGAACAAATACAAATCAGATGGCTCACTTGACAAGCACAAAGCGAGGCTTGTAGCAAAAGGCAAGTTCATCAGATGGATGTGAAGACTGCTTTCTTGAATGGAGACTTGAAAGAGAATGTCTTCATGTCTCAGCCAGAAGGCTTTGTTGTGAAAGGAAAAGAACAAAAGGTATGCAAGCTTGTCAAATCCTTGTATGGCCTAAAACAAGCGCCTCGCGCATGGTATGAAAAATTAACCGAGCATCTTTTGAAGTTAAATTTCGAACATTTTGATCTTGATGATGCAACACTGTTTATAAAGAACGTTGGAAGATCTGTTGTGTATCTTGTGGTGTACGTAGATGATCTTTTGATGGCAGGGAACAATGAGAGCTATATAGCATCCATAAAGAAAGATTTGAAAAAGATCTTTGAAATGACAAATATGGGACATCTCCACTATTACTTAGGAATTGAAGTCACTCAACATCCTAAGTACATATTCATATCTCAGAGAAAATATGTTGGAGAACTACTAGACAAATTTTGCATGACAGAATGCAACCCTATCTCTACTCCAATGTAACAGAAAATGAAGCTCACATCAAGCGAAGGAAAAGAATTTGAAGATGCGACCAAGTATCGACAACTTGTAGGAAGACTTATCTACCTTACAACAACTAGACCAGATATTTCTTATGTTGTTGGCATACTTTCAAGGTTCATGCATAAACCTTGTGAAGGACACTGGTCAGCTGCAAAAAGAGTTCTAAGATACTTGAAGGGAACTCAAGACATTGGACTCAAGTACTCTAAGGTGGATGACTACAAACTTATTGGGTACTCAGACTCAAATTTTGATGGCGATAAGGAGACAAGAGTATCAACTTCTAGATACACTATGAGTCTTGGATCAACAGTTGTCTCATGGAGATCACGCAAACAGTCAGTTCCGACAGATTCAACAACAGAAGCAGAATATGTGGCTACAGCTGAAGCAACGAAAGAAATAGTATGGCTCAAGAAGATACTTGAAGATTTGCAAGAAAAACAAGAGAATTCCACTCCATTATTGATCGACAATACTTTTGCAATCAAGCTGGTTAAGAATCCCAGATTCCATGATCGAACCAAACACATCAACACAAAGTATCATTTGATTCGACATCATGTAGAGGCCAAGACAGTACATCTTCGACATTGTTCCACAAATGATCAAGTTGTAGACATCTTCACCAAAGCTCTTGGACGAGAAAAGTTTGAAAGATTCAGAAACATGCTCGAACTTACTAACACGCCTTCGGATTAAGGGGGGGATTGTTGGAATATAATCCATCAGGATTATACAATATGTAAATATTTTAAATATATTCTGAATGTCAATAGTCATGTAGGAATATGAATAGGTTGGTTGGAAGTTGAATCACAACCGACATATGAATTGTATAAATAAAGGCATTTCCCAAGGAATAAGATGAATTCGGGAGTTATTATCCAACAGAAACAATACATGGTTAGAGTAGTAGTAGATACGAAAATAAGCTCTTAATATGAGCAGCTAGGTCATTTTCAGTTGCTTTCATGAATAAGCAAAGCGGGCTACAGGCAAATTGCAGGGGATCAGTTATAAAGGACAAATGAATCCATGCCCAATGGAACACTAGAAGATAGCTTTAATCTTTGTTTTTCAATAAAGGCATTTGGTCTGGGGTTCTTGGGACCTCACAAGAAGGTTCCCATCCCTGAGTAGGAGCCAGATGTTATCTCGCGAGTCCCAAATAAATTAGTCTTCAATAGGTCAAATTCAGAAAATTTATTTTTTGCATAGTGAAGAAGATTTCAAGGCACATTATGAAATATTTTGGTATGTTTAACAAAGTTGGAATACCTTGTGCTTTGTTTTGCCATAAAAATCAAAGTTTAGCTTTCGGTGGCTTAGGCAAACTTTTCAACAGTTCATTAGCCATCGAAAATCCCAACTTTTGGGAACTAAAAAACTGGATCCAAGATTACCTTAACCATCGAAATCTCCAAAAGAAGAAAACGGTTAGTACATCCGTCAAAATCAACCACCATCAGCATGAGGAGCGCCACTATCAAGCACTTAACCGCCGAAAAAATTGGGATTCCGAAAAATCATGAGCTGGTAAAGAAGGGGTCGTTATGAAACTGAAGTGATTGATAAAAGACCCAAACCCTAGCTACCCTCCACCTGTCCTATGACTGCAGTCAAACCACCACAAAGCGTTAAGTTCCAGTTAGATTGATCACTGCACTGGCCATCTCATGGGTCTCATTAGAACTTACTGTCCCCCTGCTCAAGTACCAATCATTGATCAATCCCCTCAAAATCAGCACCCTCTCCTCAATTTGTTCCACATTTCCTGCATGCATTCTCACTGAGCCAAGACCTCTCTGGATCCAGCATTGTAGTATCCTTCCCTAGGGTTTGAATTTCAATTTTGCAGGCGCAGAAGAACATTCAAGAAGATGAAGAGAGGAGGACCCGATCAAAAAAATCAAAACATAGGTTTCCATGGCTAAGCGTTGTTTCAAAACGCTCTCTAAAGCCACCAAAAGTGGACTTTCGACAGCGAAGACTGAAATTTCAAGGCGTTTCAAGCCACCGAAATTGGCATTTTACTATTACAAGACATCATTTTAAAATGGTGATTCTGAGCGACTAGAGAATCATTTTGAAAAATGCTTGAAGTTTTTTGTTCCTAACATATCAGAGAACAATAACCTCTCTCATTTTTCCTACAGGTGTTGCAGATTGGGAGACTCGAATCCATCCATGAGCCCTAATTTTCGGATCTCAAAATTTCCCTATTTGACACATGTTTTTGAAATACAGATCTCGGGAAAATGAAAACGAATTTCAAAATACCGAGAGAGGTCATTAGAGGAATTTTGGGGTCTAAAATGGGTCTCCTAAGGAAAATAATAAAATAATAGTTAAAATAATAAAATAATATTGATTAATTTTGGAGGAAGAAAGAAAAAAACTATTTTTTGTGTTCGTATTTTCGACATATCTCCCTGTGTTTTTACTCAAATTTCGATCGGGAGAACTCGTTGGATGCAGAATTTGATCATCATCACATTTTTTCAGGTATTTCTTGTTTTTGGGGTAGCGGGGTCCATCAAAAGTATGCATTGTGGGTACTCGTTGGATGCAGAATCAAATTCCGCATCCAACGAGCTCTCCCGATTGAAATTTGAGTAAAAACACAATGAGATATGTCAAAAATACGAACAAAAAAAGTAGTTTTTTTTAATGACAAATATGTCAATTCAACCATTATGGTTGACTTATTTTATTGAAATTCTATTGGTTCTTGAATTCCAACTCACAAAAACTTATTTTGGCATGTTTTCTTATAAGGCCCATTTTAGACCCCAAATTTCCTCTAATGTTTTTCTCAAAACAAACCAATATACAAAAACCGCTTTTTGTTTATACACAGGTGTCACAGATTTGGAGAACCAAATCCATCTCTGAGCCCCAGTTTTTCAGCAGTTTGGCCAAATTTTTGGGGCAAAAGATGACCTGTCAGTCCTCCAGGTGGCATTTTCGACCTCATCTATCAGTCCATGAAGATTTGCTGCAGATGTTGAAGAGTTCGAAGATCAGCCTAGATCCCAAAAAACCAATCAGTTGCTAAGGTAGGTGTATGAGCTAGAAGTCATAGAGAGGGAAATCAAAAGAACAAATGGTAGGATAACCAAGAGGAATGCAGAGTTATATGATTCTCTACAGGAGATGAAAATGAAGTATATCCTGTTGCAAAAGAGAAATATGAGATTAATGAAGGACAACTCCAGTCTCAACAGGAAGATCAGGCTAGCAAGGTTGCAGGAAAATGATTCAAACCCTAAAACACACCTTACGCTAGAAACCCTAGCAGAGGCAATAGTAAGCCTTTCAGATCCGGAGGCAGCCCATGATGTTGCTGATATTCCAAACCTTATGTAGGTTGAAGAAGTACCAGAAGGTCAAAAGTGAAGCTGTAAAAGGTTGATTAAAAGACTAATTAAATTTTACAAAAACAGAGCTTTCGGTGGCTTAGGAGAACGCAGCAGTTGTTCATTAGCCACCGAAAGCAGAGCTTTCGGCAGCTTACATGCCCAGAATTATGTTTCCTTAACCACGGAAAGCACAAAAGGGTGCAGAAAGACATGCTTCCACACAGAATCAATTTAGATGGATACAAACACCTCAGGGGTGGATTATGGAGCTAAAAATTGATTAAAGGCACCGGTGGAAGGGGTCTGTTCCAGTTTTGAGGGTGCCATTAAGGTGAAATAGGTCACAAACCCTACCTGCTTTTGACAAACCGTGACTTATCTGTCAGATAACAGGTCATAGCTCTACTTCAATGATCACTACAGTTATCAAGGAATTCAAGGAGTGAACAAGTATTAAAGTTAGATAGGTTAGCACTTAAATTAGGGTTTTTGACCTAATTTTGCAAAAACAGTTATTTTATCTATTTTTAGTAAATCAGATCCAACTTTTCAGGATCTGATAGTAAATTTTGTAAAAGCTATAAAGCCTAGGACTAATGTTGAAGCAAGGGTTCAACTTTGGAGACTTTTAAACCCTTATTGTTATCAAGCTTCTCATGTTATTCATCATTTAATATAAGCTTTTTTGCCATTATATGTTCAGGTTCTATGTCTATTTTGTTCTGTACTTGTGCTTGAATGTCTGATTCAAGTTTATTGTTTTTATCTAATGTCAGATAGTTGTCATCGTATCTATGTGTTGTTGAGTTGAATTACAAGTATTTTTCCTTGTTATGCTTAGTCATTCATATGTGATTGCTTTATATATGAATCTGTCAACATAGTGAGTTCTCTATTTATTCACCTTATTATCAACCCTCTGAACATTGATAGTTAGAAGCCTTATTTGTTTGATTGATTCGTATGCATGTCTTGAGTGAGTGAGGTCTTAGAGGTCATCTGACTTGATCCATTTAATAAACCATTGAAGAAACATTCAAGTTACCAGGCATCCTCGAGCTACAACCTAGAGGAGTTTCCTAGAGAGCTAACACGATCCATTCTATAAGGACACCTACTATCCCATGAGCTTTATGTGATGTGAATAGAGGCATTGTGATATTTGATATCTTATAGAGTGGGATACATAATTATCAAAGGTATCCCATTTGCTAAGCAACGAGCTTGTCAATTTCTCAGTGGGAATTTCGTAGACAAATCCTTTCATACCTCCTTAGTGGAACAAGAACCAATCAACATCATGATGAATTGCCTATAGACATTTTTCCCATCTGCCAAAAAAGTGTTTCATACAAAATCCTTGGGACCTTCTAAGCTGGTTGGATGGCCAAGATTGGTCCTAAATTCAACTAGGATAGACCTTCAAATTTCTATGTATCCCCTTTGCATTCGAGGGATCCCTCAAGGGCCTTTATAATATGGTAATCAAACTCTTTGAAAAGGAAATTGAGAGACTACGAACAAAGTGTATGGCTTGTTGATTTGTGTACCTACGAAAGTGTTCCCTTAGGTGACTTTAGCCTTAGTCACATAAAAGGGGAAAACAAAGTAACCCTTGCATTAAATGACTTGAGATGAGCATTTAATATGACTTTAGAGATTAAAGTCAAATTTTGATCAATTTAAGCGGGTGAGTGAAATTAATTTTTATGAGAATTAAATAAGAGCATTTAGTCTCGTCCATTGATCTAGTCTAATTTCATCCATTGGATTATAGGGATCCTCACCTACCTAGGGTTTAGACAAAAATCAAGGGCAAAGGCATTTCATTCATTCTTGAGATGAGAGTGAAGAGACTTGAGAGCAAGAGAGAGGCACAGATTTTGAGGCGCCCATTTTTCTGAATAGTTTGCTCAGGGCACAGAAATCAATGCACTACCGTGAGCATTTGATGAGTGGCATAGATTTCGAGGAGAGTTAAGCAGATCGTACAGCCTAAAATTGGGCATGAGTTTCAAGGTGGATTCTGGCACGAGTTTTGAGGAGAGAACATGCACATTTCTCGAGAAACTACATAGAATTTTGTGGCACGGTTTTTGAGGCCATATGGTTGCATTTATTACAGTTCGTACAACACGAATTTTGAGGCAGTTTTGGCACAGAAATCGAGGGAAAAACTTTGCTTTTATTTCAGGCATCTTTTTTCGAGAAGGAAAGACACAGAAATCGAGGCATCTTTGCACCGAAATTGAGACAACCTGCTGGGTTATTTTCTCTCGTTGAGATAAGTTGTATATTGACTGAAAATGACTATCCTTATATTTTCCTAGAAGAAATAATAAATACTCTTTCTCTTTGACTGGTTTTCCCCTTGTGGGTTTTTCCAGGGCTATTGGCCAAAAATTTCTGAGTACTGTGTGTTGTCTGAAAGTGCGTTTATCTTATTTTTTGCCATGAAAAATTAAGTTATAGTGGTGTTTATTTAAGTCTAGAAATTTATGTTATTTCTAGCCTTGTAAATTTTCCAGGTTGGGCATTAAACTAAGTTATTTTCACATTTAAACCGGAGGATGAAACTGAGTAAAAACTTACATGGTATCAGAGCTTAGTGGAGCAGAAAATTAATTTTTGCAGACAGAAAAATAATTTCTAGAATTCGGAAAAGTTCTTTTGATAGTATCAGCATTTTGTTGAAACTTGTTCTTTGTGAAATATGACTTCAACTGGACTGAGAATGGATGATACGCTTAATGGGGTTGGGAACTTTGTCCCATGGAAGGCCCGTATTTTCCTAATATTGGAGGAGAATGAGCTATGGGATGAGGTAGTCAATCATACTATTGCTCACCCCATTGTCATTCCCAATGCTACCACAGATCCACTTGCACTGGCAGCCTTCAATAAGAAGGACATTAAATCTAGGAGGATAATTCTTAATGCAGTTAAAGACCATGTTATTCCTCACATCTTGAATAAAGACAGAGCACAAAAAATGTGGGATGCTTTGACCGAACTGTTTCAGAGCTCAAACGAGAATCGGAAGATGGTTTTGAGGGAGAAGCTGAAGAGTATCATGATGGTCAAAGGAGAGGTTATGTTGACTTACATTACTAGGATCTCTGATGTGAGAGATGAGCTTGCCGCAGTTGGGGAGGTTGTTCCAAATGCAGAGCTTGTGCGAATAGCTATGAACGGGGTGTCAAAGCCTTGGTCAGTGTTTGTGCAGGGTTTTGTGGCTAGGGAGAACCTTCCTACATGGGACAGGATGTGTGATGATTTTGTTTAGGAGAAGACTCAGAGGGGTCTTGTAGATGGCAATGCCTCTACTAGTAGGGTGGATGAAGAGGATGTGGCTTTGATGTGAACAAGAAGAACAAGAAGGGTCCCAAGAAGGGTGGGGCCAAATAGAAGGATGGAAAGAAGAAGGATCTGAGCACTATAAAGTGATTTTCTTGTCATAAGATGGGACATTATGTTGGGCAGTGTCCGAACAAGAAGAAGAAGAAGAAAAAGCAGCAGACAACAGTTTCAGTGGAGGTCAATGACTTTGCAACCATATTTCAGAGAGAGTTTTCTTTGTGCACTGGGCATATTGATAGAGAGAGAGCATCTATTATCACCAATGCGGATGTTGATAAAGAGAGGGAGTTTTCCTTGTTGACAAACCATTCCTACAGTACATCTACTTCCAGCACTTGGTATATTGATAGCAGAGCTTCGAGCCACATGACAGGTGCCCGTGAGATGTTCTCCGAGCTTTCATAGACAGAGACTGATGTGGAGGTGGTGTTGGGAGATGACTCAACTGTGAGAGCAGTTGGGCATGGGACCATTGCCTTTTAGAGGGAGTCCATGAGTCCCATGGTGTTGAGAGATGTATTGTATGTACCTAGGCTGAAGAATAACTTGGTTTCAATTTCTATGATCAAGGATTGGGGTCTTAGGGTGTCCTTCCTAGATGGACATATGCGTGTGTTTCCCAAGACTCCGGGACCATTTGCTTCATTTTCTATTGGAGTTAGATGTGGAAAATTGTACAGGCTCTTACTTCATCCTCGGCATGCCTTGGCATATAGTAGCGGCAATGAGCTTTGGCATAGGAGGATGGCTCACTTGCATCATCCAGCTTTGGGGTTGTTGAGACATATGGTTATAGGTACCAGAGTTCAGCACTGAGCAGAGTGATGTGTGCAAGGGGTGTGCTTTGGGAAAGTACACCAAGACTGTTTTTCCTAGCAGTGATAGTAGGTTGGCAGGGATTATTGACTTGATACATTCAGATTTGTGTGGATCGATGTCATATGTTTCCTTGAGAGGATATGAGTACTATGTGAAATTCATCGATGATCATTCCTGGAAGACCTGGATCTACTGCCTAAAGTGCAATAAATCAGAGGAGGTCTTGCAGAGGTTCCAAGAGTTCAAAGCTCTTGTGGAGAACCAGAAAGGGAGGAAGATATGGGTTCTTAGATCGAATAACGGGGGTGAGTATACCTCCAAGGAGTTTGATGGATATTGCAGATAGGAGGGTATTAGGAGATAGTTGATGGTTCAATATACTCCAGAGAAGAATGGAGTAGCGGAAAGGAAGAACATGTCTATTGTTGGAGCAGCCATAGCTATGTTACATGACCAGTCACTTCCTTTCTTCCTTTGCGCTGAGGCATGCAACACAATTGTATATCTTCAGAATAAGAGTCCCCGTCGTGTCGTGGGGAACATGACACCAGAGGAGTGTTTCACATGCAAGAAGCCTGACGTCAGGGATTTTCGCATATTTGGTAATTTGACTTACTCTCGTGTCCCTTCTGAAAAGAGAACAAAGTTGGAGCCCACCGCAGAGAAGGGCATCTTTGTGGGCTATGATGATACTTTGAAGGCCTTCCGTATTTACCTTCCTTCTCAGAGGAAAGTTGTTGTGAGAAGGGATGTGAAGTTTGAGGAGGAGCGGGCCTTCAAGAAGTCTAGAGAGTTGGAGCAGGGAGAACAGCAAGTTCCTGCACCTCAGGTTGTTTCACAGGTACCGTCAGTACAACAGACAGGTTCACAGGTTTTCGGGGTTACTGGACCACACAATGTAGACATAGGTTCACTAGTTTCAATGGTTCAGCTGGCACGATCTCCGGAGATAGGTTTTGGGTCTCAAATTACAAGTTCACCATACAGAGGATCAAGATCAGGGTTCACCAGTTGTTTGTAAACCAGCTTCTGGTTCACAGATTACTGGAGTTTCTACCTCTAGTAGTTTATCAAATGAGGACAGACCAGTGTGGAAGCAACCTCCAAGGAAGAAGACACCTAAGTGACTTCGATACACCTTGAAGGAAGCAAAGGAGTTTGGAACTCCCAGTGAGCCAGTGAGGTCTATCCAGATGCCAGACAGATTGGGTTTAATGGCTAGTCTACGTGATTCAGAGCCTTCTACTTTTGAGGAGGCCTCCCAACACCATGTTTGAAGAGATTCCATGATGGATGAGTACCATTCCATCACGAAGAAAGATGTATGGGAGATAGATAGTTCCGAGACTTGAGGAGAAGTTAGTGGTGCCTTCTCGATGGCTTTACAAGCTAAAGCATGCTGCGGATGATAGTGTGGAGAAGTACAAGGCTGGTTTGTAACGCAGGGGGTTTCACAAATTGAGAGAGTGGATTATGATGAGACCTTTGCGCCAATTGCTCGGTATACTTTGATCAGGGCTTTGATTTCCATTGTGGCGAAAATAGGTTGGAAGATCCATCAGATGGATGTGAAGACCGCATTTTTCAATGGAATCATTCAGGAGGAGATTTATGTTGAGCAACCTCAGGGCTTTGAGATTCATGAGAGAGAGTCTCGTGTTTGCAGGCTAAAGAAAGCCTTGTATGGGTTGAGCAAGCTCCTAGATCTTGGTACTGCAGGATCGATTCTTACTTGCAGCGGATGGGGTTTCAGAAGAGTGAAGCAGATATGAATCTCTATTTCATCATGGTTGGAGATGATCTGCTTATTTTTCTGTTATATGTTGATGACTTATTTATCACAGGGGGAGAGAGACCCATTGCAGCTTGCAAGAAGGATCTTGCTTCAGAGAACGAGATGACAGAAATTGGGTCGATGCACTATTTTCTAGGATTGGAGGTTTGACGGGAGCCTGGACATATTTTCCTGGGACAGGAAAAGTATGTTATTGATATTCTGACGAGATTTAGGATGCAGGATTGAAGGCTGATGTCGACACCGATGGTCACCAATTGGAAGAAGCTTCATGCTTCTAAGGGAGATTTGGTGGATCCTACATTATAACGTCATCTCATTGGTTCATAGATGTATTTGGTCAACTCTCGGCGAGATTTGTGTTTTGCGGTGAATACTCTCACTCAATTCATGGTTGAGCCTAGGAGAGTGCACTGGATAGTCGTGAAACATGTGTTGCAATGCCTATCAGGGACAGTGGATTATGGTCTGGACTATAGGACGTCGGATGAGATCAGGTTGATTGGCTTCACAGATTCAGATTGGGCAAGCAGTGTGGAAGATCGAATGAGCACTTCCGGATGTTGTTTCAGTTTGGGCTCGGCAGCAGTGTCGTAGTTCAGTCGAAAGCAGAAGTCTGTTGCTTTGAGTTCTGCAGATGTTGAGTATATGGAAGCCAATTAGGCTAGTTGCAAGGCACTGTGGCTTCGCAAGTTGCTGATGAATTTATTTGGTCAGGCGCTGAGGCCTATAGTGATCTATTGTGACAATAAGAGTTGCATCCAGCTCTTTGAGAATCCAGTATTCCATGACCAGTCAAAGCATATTGAGATTAGTTACCATTTCATCCGAGATTATGTTCAGAGAGGAGTAGTGACTTTACAGTACATTTCCACTGATGAGCAGGTTGCAGACATTCTGACGAAATCTTTGGGGAGGGGCAAGTTTGTCTTCTTCATAGACAAGTTGGAAGTGGTGCAGAACACCTTCCTTGGTAAGAGAGAGTGTTGATTTTTGTACCTAGTAAAGTGTTCCCCTAGGTGACTTTAGCCTTAATCACTTAAAATGAGGAAATAAAGTGACCCTTGCATTAAATGACTTGAGATAAGCATTTAATGTGACTTTAGAGATTAAAGTAAAATTTTGATAAATTTAAATAGGTGTGTGAAATTAATTTTTATGAGAATTAAATGAGAGCATTTATTCTCATCCATTGATCTAGTCTAATCTCAGCAATTGGATTAGATGGCTCCTCACCTACATAGGGTTTAGACAACAAACAAGGGCAAAGGAATTTCATTCATTCTTGAGATGAGAGTGAAGAGACGAGAGAACAAGAGGCACAGATTTCGAGGCACCCATTTTTCAGAATAGTTTGTTGAGGGCACAAAAATCGAGGCACCACTATGAGCATTTAATGAGTGGCATAGATTTTGAGCAGAGTTGAGCAAACCGTACAGCGTGAGATTGGGCATGAGTTTCAAGGTGGATTCGGGCACGAGTTTCAAGGAGAGAACAGACACATTTCCTGAGATAGCAGGCATACTTTTGTGGCACGATTGTCAAGGCCTTACAACTACATTTATTACAGTCCATACAACACGACTTTTGAGGCAGTTTTGGCACAAAAATTGAGAGCAAAACTTAGTTGTTATTTCAGACACGTTTTTCGAGAAGGAAAGGCACATAAATCGAGGTAGCCTGATGGGTTATTTTCTCTGGTTGAGATAAGTTATATTTTGACTGAAAATCACTGTCTTGATATTTTCTTAGAAGAAATAATAAATACTCTCTCTGACTAGTTTTCCCCTTGTAGGTTTTTCCAAGGCTATTGGCCAAAAATTTATGAGTATTGTTTGTTGTCTGAAAGTGCATTTATCTTATTTTCTGCCATGAAAAATTAAGTTATAGCAGTGTTTATTTAACTATGAAAATTTATGTTATTTCCAGCCTTATAAATTTTATATGTTGGGCATTAAAACGAGTTATTTTCAACATTTAAACCGGAGGCTGAAACTGAGTAAAAAATTACATGGTATCAGAGCTGAGTGGAGCAAAAAAATAATTTTTGCAGACAGAAAAGTAATTTCCGAAATTCAGAAAAGTTATTTTGATAGTAGCAGCATTTGTTAAAACTTGTTCTTTGTGAAATATGACTTCAACCGGACTGAGAATGGAGAATAGGCTTGATGGGGCAGAGAGCTTTGTCCCATGGAAGGCCCGGATTTTGTTGATATTGGAGGAGAATGAGCTATGGGATGAGGTAGTCAATCATACTCCTGCTCACCCCATTGTCATTCCTAATGCTACCGCAGATCCAATTGCACTCGCAGCCTTCAACAAGAAGGACATTAAATCCAGGAGGATAATTCTTGATGCAGTTAAAGACCATGTTATTCCTCACATCTTAAGTAACGACAGAGCACATAAAATGTGGGATGCTTTGACCGGACTATTTCAGAGCTCAAACGAGAATCAAAAGATGGTTTTGAGGGAGAATCTGAAGAGTATTGAGATGTTTAAAGGAGAGGTAATGTTGACTTACCCTACTAGGATCTCTCAGGTGAGAGATGAGCTTGTCGTGGTTGGGGAGGTTGTTCCAAATGCAGAGATTGTGTGGACAACTATGAATGGGATGTCAAAGCCTTGGTCAGTGTGTGTGCAGGTTTGGTGGCTAGGGAGAACCTACCTACATGGGACAGGATGTGTGATGATTTTGTCCAGGAGGAGACTAGGAGGGGTCTTATAGATGACAGTGCCTCTATTAGGAGGGGGCATGAGGAGGATGTGGCTTTGATGACAAAAGGGAAGAAGACAAACAAGAAGGGTGGGGCCAAACAACAGGATGGGCAGAAGAAGGATCTAAGCACTGTAAAGTGCTTTGCTTGTCATAAGATGATACATTATGCTGGGAAGTGTCCGAACAAGAAGAAGAAGAAGCAGCAGCAGACAACAGCTTCAGCGGAGGTCGATGACTTTGCAGTGAGATTTTAGAGAGAGTTTTCTATGTGCACTAGGCAGATTGATAGAGAGAAAGCATCTATTATCACCAAAGCGAATGTTGATAGAGAGAGGGAGTTTTCCTTGTTGACAGACCATTCCTACAGTGCATCTACTTCCAGCACTTGGTATATTGATAGCGGAGCTTCGAGCCACATGACAAGTACTCGTGAGATGTTCTCCGAGCTTTCACAGACAGAGACTAATGTGGAGGTGGTGTTCACAGATGACTCAGCTGTTAGAGCAGTTGAGCGTGGGAACATTACCTTTCAGAGGGAGTCCATAAGTCCCATGGTGTCGAGAGATGTATTGTATGTACCTAAGCTAAAAAAGAAATTGTTTTCAGTTTCCATGATCGAGGATCAAGGTCTTGGGGTGTACTTCCTAGATGAACATGTGCGTGTGTTTCCCAAGACTACAGGACCATCTGCTTCATCTGCCATTGCTTCATTTGTCATTGGAGTTAGATGTGGGAAACTATACCGGCTCTTATTTCAGCCTCAACATGCCTTGGCACATAGCAGCAACAGTGAGCTTTGTGAGCTTTGGCATAGGAGGATGGCTCACTTGCATCATCCAGCTTTGGGGTTGTTGAAGCATATGGTTACAGGTTTACCAGAGTTCAGCACAGAGCAGAGTGATGTGTGCAGGGGGCATGCTTTGAGAAAGTACACCAATACTGCTTTTCCTAGCAGTGATAGCAGGTCGGCAGGGATTTTTGACTTGATACATTTAGATTTGTGTGGACCAATGTCATATGTTTCTTTGAGAGGATATGAGTACTATGTGACATTCATCGATGATCATTCCAAAAAGACCTGGATCTACTTCTTGAAGAGCAAGAAATTTGAGGAGGTCTTGCAGAGGTTCCAAGAGTTCAAAGCTCTTGTGGAGAACCAGGCAGGGAGAAAGATACGGGTTCTTAAATCGGATAACGGGGGTGAGTATACCTCCAAGGAGTTTGATGGATATTGCAAACAAGAGGGTATCAGGAGACAGTTGACGCTTCCATATACTCCAGAGCATAATGGAGTAGTGCAAAGGAAGAATAGGTCTATTGTTGGAGCAGCCAGAGTTATGTTACATGACCAGTCACTTCCTTTCTCCCTTTGGGCCGAGGCATGCAACATAGCTGTATATCTTCAAAACAGGAGCCCCCATCGTGTCGTGGGGAACATGACACTAGAGGAGTGTTTCACAGGTAAGAAGTCTGATGTCAGTCATTTTCGCATATTTGGTAGTTTGACTTACTCTCATGTCCCTTCTGAGAAGAGGACAAAGTTGGGAGCCCACCACATAGAAGGGCATCTTCGTGGGCTATGATGAGAGTTTAAAGGCCTTCTGTATCTACCTTCCTTCTCAGAGGAAAGTTGCTGTGAGAAGGGATGTGAAGTTTGAGAAGGAACGGGCCTTCAAGAAGTCTAGAGAGTTGGAGCATGGAGAGCAGTAGGTTCCAGCACCTCAGGTTGCTTCACAAGTACTGTCAGTACATCAGACAGGGTCACATGTTTCCCGGGTTACTAGACCACATAGTGTAGGCATAGGTTCACCAGTTGCAGTGGTCCAACCAGCAAGATCTTTGGGGACATGCTTTGGGTCTCAGATTACAGGTTCATCGTACAGAGTATCAAGATCACAGGGTTCACCAGTTGTTGGTACACCAGCTTCTAGTTCACAGGTTATTGGAGTTTCTACCTCTGGTAGTTCATCAGACGAGGACAGACCAGTGTGGGAGCAGCCTCCAAGGAAGAAGACACCTAAGTGACTTCGAGACACCTTGAAGGAAGCAAAGGAGTTTGGAACTCCCAGTGAGCCAGTGAGGTCTATCCAAATGCCAAACAAATTAGGTATGGCATTAGTGGCTAATTTACGTGATTCAAAGCCTTCTACTTTTGAGGTGGCCTCCCAGCACCATGTTTGGCGAGATGCCATGATGGATGAGTGTCATTCCATCATGAAGAACGATGTATGGGAGATAGTTCCGAGACCTAAGGGGAAGTCAATGGTGACTTCTCGATGGCTTTACAAGCTAAAGCATGTTGCGGATGGTAGTGTGAAGTACAAGTCTAGGTTTGTAGCGTGGGGATTTTCACAGATTGAGGGAGTGGATTATGATGAGACGTTTGCGCCAGTTGCTCAGTATACTTCGATCGTGGCTTTGATTTCCATTGCAATGGAAATGGGTTGGAAGATCCATCAGATAGATGTGAAGACCGCATTTCTCACTGGAATCATTCAGGAGGAGATTTATGTTGAGCAACCTCAGGGCTTTGAGATTCATGAAAGAAAGTGCCATGTTGGTAGGTTGAAGAAAGCGTTGTATGGGCTGAAGCAAGCTCTACTCCAGGATCGATTCTTACTTGCAGCAGATGGGGTTTCAGAAGAGTGAAGCAAATCTGAATCTCTATTTCATCATGGTTGGAGATGATCCACTTTTTCTTCTGTTATATGTTGATGACTTATTTATCACGGGGGGAGAGAGACCCATTGTAGTTTGCAAGAAGAATCTTGCTTCAGAGTACAAGATGACAGATATTGGGTTGATACACTATTTTATGGGATTGGAGGTTTGGCAGGAGCCTAGACATATTTTCTTGGGACAGGGAAAGTATGTTGTTGATATTCTGAGGAGATTTAGGATGGAGGATTGTGGTCGATGTCGACTCCGATGGCCACCAACTAGAAGAAGCTTCATGCTTTTGAGGGAGAATTGGTGGATCCTACATTATACGGTTAGCTCATTGTTTCATCGATGTATCTGATCAACTCTCGGCCAGATTTGTGTTTTGCAATGAACACTCTCAGTCAGTTCATGGTTCAGCCTAGGAGAGTGCACTGGATAGCCGTGAAACATGTGTTGTGATACCTAGCAGGGACAGTGGATTATGGTCTGGACTACAGGAGGTCGGATGGGATCAGGTTGATTGGATTCACAGATTCAGATTGGGCAGGCAGTGTGGCAGACCGAAAGAGCACTTCCGGAAGTTGTTTCAGTCTGGGCTCGGCAGCAGTGTCGTGGTTCAATCGGAAGCAAAAGTCTGTTTCTTTGAGTTCTACAAAGGCCGAGTATATGGCAACCAGTCAGGTTAGTTGCGAGGCACTGTGGTTTCACAAGTTGCTGGTGAATTTATTTGGTCAGGAGCTAATGCCTACGGTGATCTACTGTGACAATCAAAGTTGCATCCAACTCTTTGAGAATCCAGAATTTCATGACCGATCAAAGCGTATTGAGATCAAGTATCATTTCATCCGAGATTATGTTCAGAGAGGAGTAGTGACTTTACAGTAC
Source organism: Pseudotsuga menziesii (assembly GCA_001517045.1). Classification (NCBI taxonomy): domain Eukaryota; kingdom Viridiplantae; phylum Streptophyta; class Pinopsida; order Pinales; family Pinaceae; genus Pseudotsuga; species Pseudotsuga menziesii. The sequence continues at coordinate 553,813 of LPNX010477656.1, forward strand.
ATTTCCACTGATGAGCAAGTTGCAGATATTCTGATGAAATCTTTGGGAAGGGGCAAATTTGTCTTCTGCATAGACAAGTTGGAAGTGGTGCAGAACACCTTCCTCGATAAGAGGGAGTATTGATTTTTGTACCTAGGAAAGTGTTCCCCTAGGTGACTTTAGCCTTAGTCACTTAAAAGGGGAAAATAAAGTGACCCTTGCATTAAATGACTTGAGATNATTCTGATCCATTGATCTAGTCTAATATCAGCCATTGGATTAGATGGCTCCTCACCTACCTAGGGTTTAGACAAAAAACAAGGGCAAAGGCATTTCATTCATTCTTGAGATGAGAGTGAAGAGACGAGAGAGCAAGAGAGGCACAGATTTCGAGCCACCCATTTTTCTGAATAGTTTGCTAAGGGCACAAAAATCGAGGTGGCACAGATTTCGAGGAGAGTTGAGCAAATCATACAACATGAGATTGGGCACAAGTTTCGAGGTGGATTCTGGCATGAGATTCGAGAAGAGAACATGCACATTTCCCGAGACAACATGCATACATTTGTGGCATGATTTTCAAGGCCGTACGACTGCATTTATTACAATCCATACGACACAAATTTTGAGGCAGTTCTGGCACAAAAAATGAGGGCAAAACTTTGTTGTTATTTCAGGCATGTTTTTCGAGAAGGAAAGGCACAAAAATTGAGGCAGCTTTGCACAAAAATCGAGGCAACCTGCTGGGTTATTTTCTCTAGTTGAGATAAGTTGTATTTTGACTGAAAATGGTTGTCCTGATATTTTCCTAAAAGAAATAATAATTACTCTCTCTCTCTCTGACTAGTTTTCCCCTTGTGAGTTTTTCCAGGGCTATTGGCCAAAAATTTCTGAGTACTATGTGTTGTCTGAAAGTGCATTTATTTTATTTTCTACCATGAAAAACTAAGTTACAGCAGTGTTTATTTAGGTCTGAAAATTTATGTTATTTCCAACCTTATAAATTTTTTGGGTTGGGCATTAAACTAAGTCAGGAGGCTGAAACCGAGTAAACAGTTACATGGCTATGGTTGCTCACATCTAGATCTAAGATCATGGTTTCCACCCATGTCTATTATTCTCCATGCCAAGTCCTCTTAGTTGGTGCTTATAAGAATCTAGAAAATGTTTCTCTACAACTTCCTCTTAGCCAATATGGAGGGGGACAAATGTTTTCATCAAGTTAATTGGGATCTTTGTTATACTCCCAAGGACTAGAGGGCATGGGGATTCTCAAAATTTATACAAAAGCATAAGCATATTGTGTTAAATGGGTAATAAAGACATCAAGAAATGTTTGAACACTCAAAATGAGAAATACATATGAATTCCATTTTTCATTAAGATGATAAACATATAAACACATTTAGACGCGGCCCTTGGTTTCATCTTCCAAGAGGTCTTTTGGACTTCACTGTGACTCTTCTTATTCACCTATGATAAATGTGAATAGTAGTAATAATACATAATATACCTAACCCTAAGGATTAGATTTCCAACATTGCCCCCTAATTCGAAGGGGTGTTTGATTCCAAAAATCTTTATGAAAGATAGTTGAAATTTGGAAGAGGACAACTGTGAATGGATGAACCCATCACTGAGGTGCTATCTAAATTGGTGGTTTTGGACGACCACGAACCAAGTGGTGGTTTTATGCTGACCACAAACCAAATGCTAGCTAAAGCTGATGTCTTCTACTAAATGGTGGTTTTGGATGACTCCAAACCTAGTGGTGGTTTTAGGATGACCACAAACCAAGTAAATGGTGGTTTATGATGACCACGAACCTGAGTAGCATAACCTAATGTCTTCTACTAAATGGTGGTTTTGGATGACTACCACCCTGAGATATGGTGGTTTAGAACCTCAAACTCGGTGGTTAACAAGAGTTGATGTCTTCTACTAAATGGAGGTTTTAGGATGACCACAAACCAATGGTTGGTTTGAAACATGGCTCTATCTCTGTCTCTTGGTTTCAACCCCGACTTTTGTTGTGGCTTGGCTCAAGGCTCTAGATCTAGCTATGGCTCATGCTTGCTTGTTTCCATGGTGTAGATGTTTGCTTGGTAAGAAATTTGTTTGAATGATAGGGTTTCGAAAGCATGATATTCCTTCCCCCTTATTAGGTACAAGGTGAGAAGTAAAAAGACTTTTAGTGCAAGTTGTGTCAAAATTGAGATTAAATTCTTTAATATGAATGAAGTATCTTCTTGATTATTGATGATCGTCACCAAGAATTCATCCATCCATATTGAACCTTTAATATTGCAAGTTTCTTCAGTTTTGAATATCTATCTAACAATTGATTATGCTTTTCGTAATGCTGACAAAGATAGAGATCAAGACACGGATCCTTCATGTGGCCAATTTGATGACAATGTTCACACTGATGTTGAACTAGAACATGTGAAGTTGAATATTGTTGAAATATTCCATCACTATGAAATTGGATTGGTATGGAATACTCTGGAATAAAAAAGGACACTTCCTTATTGTATACAAGCTTAATCTTAGTGGCTACTTAAATATTTATTTCCCAACGTGGGCTTGGTTGATACGTTGGTAAACATGGATGTTATCCCCACCAAGATTCAAATTCCAAGAAGACACATTCATCCCTCATGGGCCATCTTTCCAACGTAAGTGGGCCATTTCATGTTGTTGGGACCAAGTACATTTCCTACCCAAAGTGACAAGAAGCAACCCCATTCGTTTGGATTAATTATCAAGTTATCAAGCATCATAAGGAAAACCGTTAAGTGACAATGGGCAACCCTATACGCTTGGATTCCTTATCAAGCATTATAAGGGACATCGTTATCATGAAAGTAGGTAGTCACATAAAAGTAAGTAGGTATATCATTTTAATTCGCAAGAGAGAGGACAACCATGTGGTAGAGTTTTTCATGTAAGCAAAGTTGGTTCTTTGCATAGCTTTTCACCTTACTTTTGGTAGGACACATTTCCTTAGGAATGCAAGGTCCATTCAATGGGGGAGTAAACTATTACACGTGGGGCCAGATATGTCTTCATGCATGGGAGAGTTCCCATTGGGATTCCATTATTGCATGTGGTATACAATTATGGGTAAAGATTCCTTCATGCATGGCATAATTACACTTGGAGTTCAACTAAAGCATGACAACTATTTTGGGAATCACAGATCATGTGCATGTGAGCTGCATGCTTAAGCACTCGAACAGATAATCCTTTAACTCTGTGCTTGTAAATTCAAAAATTTGGAGAGGTGTTTTAGCTATCTTTTCACTTCTTCTCTAGGGTCCTTTTCTAAAAGAGTGCATACATGTTTCTCATGTGTTTAAAATGAACAAATACTGGGCGAATGAATGCACTGGAGAACCAACCACATGATAATCAGTAACCTGAAGTTCAAAATCCTATTCTGGTACACCTTGAGGTATGGAATATAATAATATTTGTTAGAGGGGCAACGGCTGTAAAATCTCAGGGGTAGAAAATCAATGGTCATGGATAAATTTCTTTAGCATTTTAACGTGGAGATTATATAATAGTCGCAAGCAATCCTCTATGTTTTGTTTCAATACTATTTAGTAGACCTGTTGGACTTCATAAAGTTTATGTCAGATATATAGGATATGGAAAGATATTTATTTCTCTTTTGATCAGCTCAATTGCCCCAAGGCAGGACGTGAGGGTAAATCACAGTCAGTAATGTGCCTGCTAGACCACCTGGGATCCCAATTAAAAGACTCGTCTGGAATTTGTTCGGTTTTGTAAATTTCAGTCCTTGTAATAAAAAATCTGCTTTTATTTACCAAATAAAGAAGAATAGGTCAAAATCCATAATTAAAATTGAAAAGCATTAATAGTATACCATGTTTGCGATGATATCCCTTCAACAAAGTACTTGTATAAGCAAACACGATTATTGGCACCTCAAAAATAACGACCTTACCTGAGAAGTTCCGGTCTCACTTGAGTAAGGGAAAACAAACAGGTTACTATCATAACAGAAACCTGTAAAGGCAGTACTTTCCTGGTCTCATGCATATTGTGACAAGCATTTTGTGTATGCATCCGTAAATCCTCTAGGCTCCCAGGACCACTCATCTATATTTTTATTACAAATTGAAATACAGTATTAAATGGGAACAAGCAAAATTCACACAAAGAAAATGTTGTGTTTACTAGAAAGCAATTACCACAAGCATATTTATATCTCTGTTGAGAGTGTGATAAGTAGGGATTATACTTCGTCAAATTTGAAAACTACCACCATCACTTGAAATTTAGTATGCCAATGTTTCCACCCTAGGATGGAAAGGATCATAATGGTTGGTAAAAAGATTTAAGATTTACATCCCTGTATCCATAAATTTTCAGAAAATGTGTTACTGAACCTCTATTGCTCCAAGTTGTATTATGATCTCAATTGTCTGATGTATGTTGAAGATCAATCCACCATATTTTTTATTGGCAATGCATGTAGGTTAAATGGATTTCACTCATAAACACCAGGATTGGCTATTTGACTGCAATGAGTAAAAGTGAAATATTAGCACATTGAATGCAGTAGAGTCAAAATAAAAACTTTGGGCTTACTGCCTTCTACCAAACATATATATATTTCTGAGGCAATTAATGAAATTGCACTTGTCCTCCAACAACTAGCAAAAATGAGTTTCCTGCCAATCTGCAAAGAAGAGCCCAGTAGATGATGGGGCCCTACCATTGTTGAATGCTCTTTACCAAAAAACACGGCTTTAACAATTTTCCACCTCTGCTACAAAGAGGTCCCCAGACACTCACTCCATTTAGCTGGGGAAGACAATAATGGATAAAGCTTCAAATATGGAATTGAGCCTTAAGGCTTTGGTTTTGACCAACTGCCAGCCACAGTTCTTCTCCATCTATTTCTGATACAAAGAAATCCTGGTTTTTAAGACCTCAGCAAAAATTGTCTATACAAACAGATACCAGATTGTCCCTCAATTTGCCACACGAATTCAGCAAAACAGTGCTAGCTTGCTTGCCGTATGCAAGTTGAGTGGAATGGAATGAAAGAGATGACACCGCCATTTAAATCACATGATATAGCCCAACCTTGAGAACATACGAGGCAAGAAAACCTACAGCCATAATTCTAACCCTTTCGAAATCCACAACATAAATGAGTAGAAGGTTTTACTAACAAACGATTGATTACACATTGCCTCTGTCCAGAAATGATACCTAAACATGGAGCTTCATAGAATCCTTGCAATATTTTCCTGTAGCATAAAGACCAATCAGGATTTAGGAAAGCAATAGCACCTACATAGAGAAAGCACACAAGTATCCGTACTAATGTAAATCTAAATAAAGATGTCAAACCAAAGCAATTATACAATGCCTTCACCAAACAGAAAGATAATCAGAGAGCAAATTTTCAGGGCACAGTAAATAACATGCCTTTCAAGAGGAAAGCCATAAAAGGCTCAAGACCAAGGCCAATAGAAACCATTTCTACTTCCTTAAAGGCACCACAACATCCAATTTTTTCTCAAGAAGCCATCGTGGAGGATATGCGATCTCAGGAGCTTCCAGATGCAGATGCCAAACCATGATTTTAGCACAATCATTCAGCAACCCTTCCATCTGACTCTCATCTTCCACTAGTTGTTCAATGAAGGTTGTCTCCTGCCAGCAGCACCCAATCAGTCAATTTCATTTAATATTTGCATTAGATAGAATACAATAGGAGGTCCAAAACATGTCTGTGACTTCTACCTAAAAGACAGTGTTATAGACAAAAGGATAGCACAGTGACCAAATTCTAGGAAGACGGTAATCAACCTAACAATAGATAATCTACATATGCAACTGGATTGGGGAGAACACAGACTGCAGATTTGGAAGGAAACATTGTACTGACTTGGAATCCTTCTTTCACTGTATCTAGCTGCCTTATAGGCTCTAATGCAAGACGATGCCATCTCCGGGGATCCCAAAGAATAGTGCTATTGAAGGCAAATCCTGACATATCGACATGGAATCTGCGAAATCTTCTGCTTTTTTCATTTGTGTGCCACCCAATCACTTGGCTCCTGTTGCAAACTGGACCTTCCAGGATTGCCTTACTTTTGCTGTGTTGAAGCATGCCAACTGGCCAGGTACCAAAACGTCTGCAGATTAGACATCTTCATGGTATCAGAGATGGATACTAAACCAAAAGAAACTGTCCAAAATACATACCCATCAATTTGAGAAAAACAAACCAAATGCATTTTTCAAATTTTAAAGTTGGATCCAGAGCCAGGCCATGAATATCCTGTGAATTTGCTAATAAAATTGAAAGACAAAAATATTGGGTAGTAGTAGACTAGTAGTTACCCTCTTAAACTGTCCCCAAGGATGATCAAGGTAAAACCCCCATCACATGGTAATCCATGCAAGTGTACGGAGCTGTAGAAGGGCAGCAGTTCCAAGATAGGACTTGTGCCTAGATAAGTGCATAACAGGGGAATCCCTTCCTATGGGATAATAAGGTGAGTATACACCATGAAATGTATGGAGCCAAAATTAAAAGATGTGTATTTACCTATTGTATAATCATTTCATGGAAGTAAAGAAATTGCACGGTAGCTAGGGCAGAAAATGACAACCATCATAAAAGAGCAAAAAGTTACGAGGACCATTGAAGAAGCACATACGGTTCATAACATTTTTTATTTAAGCAATCAAGGACTAGTAAAGAAACACAGTGTTCATGTACAATATATCAGGGCCATAGATAAGAGAATGGGGTGTGGACTCTAGATGCAAATAAACCTAAAGAAACTCTCATAAGACAGGTACCTGGACCAGAGAAGAAGTTTGGTCACTGAAGTATGACCTGAGCAATGGAAGCAGCTACACAGGAAAGTAATATAGCTTGGATGTCTTATTTTACAACTTTTACTGACTTTCTAGAAAAAAGGAGACGTCAATTATTCATAGGAAATTAGAATGGAACCACCACAAGCTGAGTACCCAATGGTTGCTTGATAAATCTGCACAGGAAGCTTAGGCATATGTTCTGTCGTGATTAGCAGTAAACTGAATAACTTCTAGATAAATTCCCATTAACATGTATACAACATACCTCGACATGCACACCTCCATGGTTGCACATATCATGCAAAAGAATAGACACCCACAGGATGCCTTCACACGCATATCTCCTTATGTGAAGAATAAGTGATATCTATAAGATTAACAGAAAAATGTATTGTTCCACAGGGACACGTCCTGCAGAGTCCCCACGTCCCAGAGACGGGGACTCCTGGCAAAACGTTCTTCCCCCCTGCTGCAACCCCTGAGACGTTTTTTTGTTTTCTCATTATTTTTACTTTTTACAATCCCTACTTAGTACTACTTAAAAAATAAATCAATATATTTAGTATTTACATTGCACAACCATGAATACACATTAAATGAATTATTATTTTTGGTATTTTTATTTTATTTTATAATTTCAGATATGTCCCCGTCCCCATGAATTTCCCCAAAATTTGGGGGCGTCTCCACATGTCCCCAGTGTGCATTTTACCCTCCCGTGCTCCCACGTCCCAGAAACTTGGGGGAACATTGGAAAAATGCACCTCAAACTCCCCATAAAACAGAGTTTCAGGATAATTTCAGTCAGAATCAAATTTCAAAAACTATCCATGCTAGTTAGATGCATTACCATTGATTACATACATTTTCCAAATAATTCTCTGGAAATATGGCCCTACAAACATTAATCGACAATTTTTTTAATTTTGAGCTGGTGAGACTCAGGGCTGAAACATAACTCTACATTTATTAGGCTCCTACATTCTCTCTGTGGCTTAGTAGGTTTGCACTGGTCAATATCCATAATGATGAATAGTCCCAATGACCTGAGGCATGCTCCAAATTGTCTCCCTCACTAGAGAACTAATGGTAGAAGTACAATAGTTCACCTTGGCATGCAGGAGCGGGGGAAGGCATAGGGTAATTAATATAATTCTTCCTGTCCTTACCAACTGCTAATATTAATGGGCATTATTGTTAAACTGATAAAATAAAAGCCACCTTTCCAAATGGAACAAATCATTCCATGTTAGAACCAAAAGCAGATGGCTTCGGGATTTCAAAAACAAAAGATGCAACAACAAAAAAAGAATCATTTCTCTCAGAACATTGTAGAGGAGATTGGAAGTAGCAATGGAGGAGGGGAAAGGCAACTCCTAGTCATGCAAACAACGAATTGAATGCATGGACTGTCCTCCCTTAACACCAGAAAGAATGCCATCAAGAAAGACAATGAAGGGCCTGCATTAACATGTTGTCAATAAACTGAATATTAAGTCCAACGTCATTTACCCAGAAACTATGTTGCATGGAATCAGATCTAGAATCATATACATGTACAGATCCAGATATGATTCCCATGATTTTGTAAGTCATGCTATGGCTGGGAAATGACAGCATACATAGCCCAATGGGTTAACTCAATTGGGTTTGAACCAACCAAAGGCCAAAATAGCTGAGATGGCATGGATTCAAGTCCAGTAGAGTGCCTCTATGTTAGGATTACATGTTGTACTCCAGCAGCATTTAACCCAGGTGCCATTCACAGAATGTGAGGAAACTCCCTCCAGGTGTTTCCCTGAGGATATTTTTCATGGAAAAAGAACAAAAAGCCCTAAACCAGAAACATAGAAAATTCATATTTCCAAATATATTTGGCCCTAAATCATTCTCACCAACTCAGAAATGCAGACTTCTAGTAGAAGTTCAGACTTGTGTGTTTTAGAATGGGGCGGCTCTATTTATAGGAAACATTAAGGTTTTAGGGCTTCAAGCAGATCTGGGACAGATCCTTTCTGATCTACAGAAACATGGATCCTGGATCCTTCATAAGCAGAACCAGTAACATAGCCCAGAAAGATGAGATTGTGATGCTCACTGATATTCACGTTGAAGCATAGCCTATGAAACAAAAATCTGTAGCAAGATGAGTTATACAACGCAAAATACAGGCAGGTGATAGCAAAGATAAACTGATATAGCGATGAAAGAACGTCATACCTAATTTTTCTCAACTGCTCAAACAATTCCAGTGTGTACACATTATCATCGTCTGCAAAATACACAATGCCATTAAGCTGATGTTGCTCTATGTGGGCAAGAGCTGTGTTCCGTTGATGAATACCACGATCTTTGATATCAGTGACATTCTTCTCACAAACAAGATGCCTATACATTACCCCTGTTTTCCTCAACAACTCTGCTGTTTCCATTGTCTGAGCAGGCATCTCAACAACAATCCAAAGAATAGGTGGTGGAACAAGCCTTAGAGTATGAGTCAAACGATTCAAATAAAATGCCTGAAAGGCACGGTTGTATGTTGGAGTCACAACAATCAGCAGTTTGCGAGGAACAAAGTCTAAGATCTTCACTGGAGATAATCCAACCAAAGGGTCTATCTTCTCACCGGGAAGATCTAATACTTCAGCTTCTTTCTCCTGCTGAACCTCTAATCCCAAACTCTTTGTTCTTTCCATCTTTATAGTTTCAATTGTCCTTCCTCTGTTTCCAACTTGGCTGAAATCTTGCTCCGCATTTGTCGGTATTGATTTTAGCTCAACTGCAAATCCTTGGGGTTTTGAGGCAAGATTTGTTGAAAAATTCTCCATGCTAAAGGGGGTGAACCCGATCAGAAATCCAAGAACAAAACAAAGCAGAAAATGAAGCAATGGTCTCTTCCAAACCTGCAGTTTTGTCTTAGATCTCTCTGACGACCGCAAAGCTTTTGATGGGTAAACCCCAATTAAAAAGGCCCGAATCGATGACATTACAACAGAAATACGCAGAAAGCTTATTGACGAGATAACAGAAGATGCATGTGGTGCAGCTGAAGAGGAATAACTCAGTGGAGATGAAAATTTGTGCGAAGGCGACGAAGCAGGAACAGAAAAACCATCTCCATTTGGCATGGAGCGATCATGAATCGAAGGAGACAATGTTCTCCGAAATGATGCCATCGACCCAAGAAACTACCAAACTCGATATCAACAATCTCAAAAGATTCTCACCAGCTTTCTGAAATGTTTAATTTGAAGCCTAGAAGCCTCTCCATCCCAACAGTTGCTGTATTTTCCCTACATGCAAACACGTGCTTTTTTAACAGACCCGTGCTGCAGGCTGAATGATAAATAAACAGCCTAACCCCCTTGATTTCATCCTCCAACTCCTGTCTCGCAACAAGATAATATACATACTCTCTTTCCAGTAAATTGTGTGCAACGGATCTCCTTTAGGAAAAAAATGCAAACTGCCAGAGACCGAACGAAATCAAATTTAACAGTTTCTAGATTAAACTTCACCCAGTCTCCTCGTATTTAAATAATTCAATAGCTTAATGGCTGTGGAGGATATTTATCTGTTCTTGTGTATAATAATTTTGCCACATGCAATCCAAGCTCCCAGGTCCAGGGACTGAAGTCTACTTAACAAGGACTGAAGTTTACTTAACAAGGGATGTTTTGCATCTACGGAAGAAACCACATATCCGACGGTTCAAAGATCTCCAAATCGCTGAAACCACGGACTTTCACAGGAAAACCTAATCTTCACAACACAAAACCAGATTTCCACATTTAAAGCGTTTTCACATTTGAAAGCTAAAATACTTTCACACTTTTAAGCTAAAATACACAAATGAGAGCCAGATTCTCACGCTTAGTGACAAATCTGAATTCCAAACTCACCGGGGAAATCAAGTCGTTCCCGAATCCAACGAACGGGGATTTTTTTACAAGAACAGCATTGGGCCCATCGCACAAAATTGAACGGATCAAAGTCTTCAAACCAAAAAAATTCAACAGCTCAAAGGCTTCGAACCAGCAAATAACCTGGAAATACCCCCAGATTTCGGCAATTGGCCAGCAATTTGAGCACTCGGGTCTAAATTCACCGAACGAAGCCGTATTTTCCAGCTCTGGCGGCGAAATCTAGTTCCTGAACGGCTCACAGAAATTAAACCAGTTAAATCCCGTAATTCTCAGAGACTTCAAGGTTCCAGTTCATTTGACAAAATGTCAACAAATTCAGCATTCAAAACGCCAAAGCCACACAATCTAAGCGTTTAAAGGCTACACTCCACAAAAATAAGCGCTGTTTTCTGCATCCGATGCCTTAAAGGCTAGAGAACCTTCTAGTTCACTATACATTTTGATCTTGTGAGCTTCTCCCGTGCCTCGATCTGCTCGCGATTCCATTGCCGGCTTGCACATTGTAAAGACAATTTTATGCACCCATTCAACCCTCACTGTGCTTTTTTCCCAATTTTTTAACGTCCTTCACTATTTTTGACATTTTAAGGTAAACTTTCTTCACGTTACATAAATTTTCAAGTCCGCGTCAGATGCTCTTATTTGCACATTTTATATGCTGGTTTTAAGCCGATTTTGGGGGGATCATAAAAGTAAGTCATTAACGATATGAAAGTGGGTCTGTGAGGAGTGGTTATGATTCCTTTTTGTGGACTTTTAATTAATGGGATTTCTAGGGTTTTTGCATCATGACAATGTTGCCTTCCCTTGAAGGGAAAGGAACCCTAGCTGGAGATTAGCAATCCTTCTCTCGGTGGTTGCTCCCTCTTTTCATCAAGTCTGGTTGGTGATGCTTTTGTCAACTAATGCTTATTGTCAATCATAAGGGAAAAATAGAGTTTCAACTCTTTATCGTCTTCTTTCATAATCATGCACCATGATTCTCAACTCCTATGAGCAAGTTAGTTTCAACCTATCACATGGGGGGTTAAAAGTTGTTGCCAACCATACCTATGTCTCGTTACATGAGCCTATGACATGTTAAAAGTACAATGTTCTGTACATAGGAGAGGGGAAGTAGTACTTTTAGAAGAACTTATGTTTTATGGATTAGTTATATTGTCATTATTATTATTGAAGTTGGATAATTAGGTCATCAAATGGAATTTTACAAGTTGAATTTAATCCAAGAAATCAATACAAGTTGAATTTAATCTAAGAAATCAATTGCACAAAATATTTTTAATGTTATTTATCAATTTAATTTTAAATAAATCAATTGTATTAAAGAAATCAATACAAGTTGAATTTAATCTAAGAAATCAATTGCATAAAATATTTTTAATGTTATTCATCAATTTAATTTTAAATAAATCAATTGTATTAGATGTTTTTAATGTTATTATCAATTTAGAGACTATAGGATTGCAAATGCAAAATCTTAATAACTAAATTTCTTCAATTTAATAATACAAAACCATATTTTACTAAACTCACAACTAGAATTTTTCATTTTAGTGATGCAAAATCAAATTTGACCAAATTCCAATAAGACTAGCACAGACACTTAACTTGTGGCCAGTGAACTTCGATAGGCCAGAAGTTAAGTGCCACAAACAAAATAAATTTGTTAATAGTTTTCCATGTGTAGTTATAATCACCTTGTTGTTTATGTTTCATATAGTTGTTATCACTCACCTTCTTCTAGTTAAACGATTTGTCTGCTACAAACTGTTTGTTATCCATGCATCGGCTACTAGTTAATTTTTATATTATTTTTTTAATAATTGTTTATTTTGAATTTGGAGTGACTACGACCATATAATCAATCTAGAGAGTACATTTGTCTCATCCTCGTGTAATCTATGATTTGTGGAGATCAACCTCCATCTTGGATCAAAAGTGGAGAGAATAACACCTGTCAGTCTAAAAATATTGGACATCAAATAAAATACATTATGTTGGATTTTTTTATCGCACTTCTCTTATAAAGGGGTGGCAGGCAGGGGCGTGGGGTTTATCTTTAACGTCAAAGGAAAACAAGAATTAACCTATGCTTGGGGACTAAGCAAGATTATGAGCAACCGAGCGGAAATATTATCATTATATCAAGGCATGCTCATTCTATAGGAGAGCCAAGCACGAGGGGTGATGATCTTAGTTGATTCAACAATTGTCATTAAACAAAGGAGAAGAGAAGGGCAAGGCCTCTTATCTCTCATTGTCAAAATGACAACAAGGGTAAACGGGCTATTTTTTTATTTCAAAGATATTTTCTTCAAACATATTCTTCAAATATGCAACGCAAGAGCAAATTCAATGGAAAATAGCACGGTTGGTTCAGAAAAGGAGTGTTGGTTAAAGTGGGGGGCGATCCCCATTAACTTTTATATCCCATGAATTACGAAATCAATATTTCAACCATATAAATTAACATGCATGAGGACAAGTGTAACAATTGCAAACTAGTGTGTGTCAAAGACGACATTAACAACCATATATCTTGTGTACCCTTTACACTCTTGCAAGATTTTGTAGGCATGAAACTCATTAACTCTCATGAGATGGGATCCGAGGATGAAGGTGGGATATTTGTGAGTATGGTGAGCTCCAAGACTCGTGTGTATAGGGTTCATCCTATATATTTGTAGCCTAACATTCTAGCATGGCTTTGTCCAAGGTGAAGTTATGAAGGAATTTGGCCTTGGCAGTTGGGTTGGTTCTCACCTATTTTTGTGTGTGGCTTTGAAGGTATAAAAGAGAAACGGATGTTGGGAGTATGTTGGTTCTAGGAAGATTCAGGGTTGACATTGTACATACAATTTGGTTGTATGTGTGTTATGGTGTCATGGATGACCACAAGCATAGAGGAGGGTGTGCTTACTGTGAATGCATGGACCAATGAAAGATTGTAAGGGCACTAAGCAAGTAGATGGATTCCCTTCAAATCTCCATCAAGTATCTAAATGATAGAGTTGGACATTATATTGAGGTGCAAGAGAGTAGGGTTGGTAATATTGAGAAAGCAATGGAATTTTATTTAAGGTTTGTCATTACACCAAAACCTGCAAATATTGACGAACATATGAAACCAAGCACAAGGCCCTATTATGAGGAGTGGTGGTTAGTCCACAGTTTTATATTCCCAGAGGTGCAGCGGTTATACCATGTGGTTGTACCAATGCTCCAACACACCCCCTTTGGCGTAGCTTGAGGGAATTAAACCTAGGACCTCAGCTCTGATACCATGTAATGTTTGTCGTTACACCAAAACCTGCAGATATTGATGAACATGTGAAACCAAGCACAAGTCCATATTATCATGAGTGATGGTTAGTTCACATTTTTATATTCCTGGAGGTGTGGCAGTTATACCATGTGCTTGTACCGATGCTCCAACAATTAATACCAATAAAATGACCAAGTTAAATGCAAATATTGACATGCACTATAACATCATTCTAGAATTTTCTTGCAGCTCATATTCTATGGTGGAAATATAGCTCATATATATATTCAGTAGGATCAACTTTAAAGGGATGCAGAGGACAAGCCATAGTCCAATAGACCATTGTTGAGGAGGAGGAAGCAATGAGCCAACCCACAAAAGACCAATTGGACCAGAATGATGATGGCATGCAAAAAGCCCAAAGGGGGCATGGTTATGTGTAATTCAATTAAGTTATTTCATGCTTTGTTTCAAATTTTTTAATTGGTGGGCAATTTGTTAGAATTTACAATTACAAGTTTTGTTTTTTGATATCCCAATATAAAATCACTTAGAGTAATGTGAACAATCTGGCAATGATAATCTCAAGAAAATTTTAGATTTTTATATGCGTGCTTGAGACTTATGGTTATTCGACTTGATTGTAGTCTTTGTATATTAATAACAAATCTACTTGTTTCTATTATTAGAAAGATTGCAATTCTCCTATTAACAAGATTCTTGTTTATTAGAAAAGTCGATCGATCATTTTTTTTGTTTGAGATTTATAAAGCTAGTGAAATTTATATTGCTTCCACATAAAAATTACAAACAAAATGTAAATATTGAAAATCATTTCAGTTTCCTACCAAGATCTCAAACATTCATGTTAAAAAAAACATATGAAATTATCCTATCACTTATTATCAAACCAATTACAACTGAACTCAAAAACTATTGATATCCATATCAACCATGCATAAAAATTACAAACAAAATGTAAATATTGAAAATCATTTCAGTTTCCTACCAAGATCTCAAACATTCATGTTAAAAAAAAACATATGAAATTATCCTATCACTTATTATCAAACCAATTACAACTCAACTCAAAAACTATTGATATCCATATCAACCATGTAATCTCCTGCCAAGATCGCAAGCATTCATGTTATAAAAAACATATAAAATCATCCCATCACTTATTATCGAAACAAATACAAGTCAAAAACCATTTTTGCCCATAGCATCCATGTAGCACATGAGCATTTAACCAAGAGCATTGATAACCCTAACGAACACATCTTCAATTAAAGTAGGATGCCATTAAAAGAGGAACAAGCCCAAGGTTTTAAAACCTCATTCTATTGAGCCTTCTTTGGTATAATGGGTTCCTTCTTATATTCCTATAGCGGTTAAGAAATGTTAAATATTGTCAATTTAAAATCAAGATGTTGAATATGAGAATCAATGCTAACATGTATCCTTGAGTAAGTTTGTTAATGTTGATTTTCATAATGGATTATTGTCACAAGAGGTATATAGGATATTGTCATAAAACATATATTCTCTCTCTTAAGAGTTGTGAACAACAAAATTGGGTTATTGAGTACTTCATAGATGAAATGATTTAAAGAGGATAGGTCTTGATGTGCAGATAGGGGTTTGATGATGAAGGAGAGTTTTTAGAACCAGGCTTTCATGGGTTTGCAGGTTTTTAACCGCTAGGAATGAGGTACGAAGAATATGTTAGTGATGTGGTCTGGCCATGTCTCGAGATAGGTTTGGTCAGTCGAAATTCTTGTTTTATGGGGTTTACTAAACTAGAGAAAAATATTCTGGTTTATGACAGGTCACGAGGAAAATGGCTTCGCTCTCATCTTCTCCTCAGTCCCCTCCGCTTGTTCGCTTGGAAAGAAGTATGGGAATACCCTTTTCTCAGGAAGGTTCCCTACGGTCGGTGACCTCAGCGACTAGAGGTTCTTCATGTTTAGTGTTGACAAAGAATGCTATTGCACTTATTGAAATGACATATGTCCTAGCGAGTAGTCCAAAAGTCTTGGATGATGTGGTAGACAATGTGCCGGCCTACAAGCCCTCTGGACAAGGTGTTTCTGGTGTTTACAGGGAAAAATCCAAGCTCTGTCGAGGTGCATCTAATTTCCCTTTATCCGCGGCAAAAAGTCCAAAAAAGCAAAATACAGGAAGTGGAAGCTTCGTCTCGACGTGGATAAGTTGACTCTTGGTAGAGGGATTGGCCTGGATAGTGTGGTTGGGATGTCTCTTCAAGGGTTAGTGGGCAAGTTTAGTTATAAGGAATTGCATTGTCATGGTTTGGAAGGTTGGGTTGCAAAGGTTTGGTCTCCTATACTGGGTTACAATCCAACAATATATGTGTTTTAGAAAGGCTGGTACGGGTTCGTTTTATATCTAAAGTACACACAACATATGTTTTAGATGGAACCTGGATAAAAGGATACAATAGCCTAATTCTGAAGCATTGGCATTACGGGTTTGACCCTGCCACTGAGGGGTTGCAAAAGAGGCACCTATGGGTTCTTTTGTTAGGTCTCCCCTTTGTTTTATGGAATAGAGAGGTGTTGGTTGTTGTCAGTAATCATCTTGGGCGATTTATCTTCCTAAAGGAGGAGATGCTTTATGGGATGGACCATAAGGTGGTTCGGATCTCGATAGAGATCGATATGCCAAAGGGACTTTCTGAAAACCTAGAAATTGATTGGAGAGGTCGGTACTTTAAGCTTTCCATGGATTATTAGGGGATTCCATTTCATTGTTCAAAATGTAAAAAAATTGGTCATCTTTGGAGGTCTTGTTCATCAGCTAGTTCAGATTCCAATAGTGATTTTGAAGATATTGAAGCTTGGTCATCGAATGTTTCCTTTGAAGCGACCTCCATGCTTCCTCTGTCTATGGATGACAACACTACGATCTCTGCGGATGACCTGCTATTGGTGGACCAACCTATTATGGGTAAGCTAAAAACCCTAAATCCTACTTTCATCACACCTTTAAACAATTCGGAAATAGAGTATATCAAGGGTTTAGGCCTTCTAGGGGACTCTATTGGGGAAGACTCTCTCTTGGGGGAAACCTACTTCTATAAGGGTACTAAAAAACACCTAGGATCTGGTCATAGTGATCTAGGAAAATATCCGGCAAGAAATCAAAATACCTATTCTTCCCCCTGCACTGAGTTGGATTCACAAATCTTGGAACAAAAACCTATCATTAAAACAAATCTAGGGTTTGGGGTGTTGGATACTCGGGTGAGTATCGGTCCGATTGATGCGGAGGATCCCTCTGCATCTGAACCATCCCTTCCTCCATGTTCCTCGCTTATTTCTACATCGATCTCATCCTATAGGGAAACCTTGCTAAAATTCCCTCTACAGTCCTTTTCGCTACTTTCGGGATCAGGGGTGCCTATCCCTATTGAGTTATTGGATCAGTCTGATAAGTTGGATCCCAACCGAGAGGCCTTAATTGGTTCGACAAATGGAAAATCATACAAATTAAGGGGGGTCTAAGCAATTACTTCTCTCTGATCAAGACTCGTAGTGCGAGGAAAGGGGAAAATGGGAAAGGCACTGATTTCCCTATGTTATATTCTGCTACTACAGCTTCTCCCTCAACAAAACCTAATTCCAGGGTGCTTAGAGGCATAAAAACCCTTTCCAGGTTTAAGATATGATATGTGCATCCATCAACATTAGGGGAGTGGGGGGCCTCCACAAGAAATTAGCCCTCCGTCAGTTTCTAGACTGTATAAAACCATATGTTATCTTTCTATAGGAAACCATGGTTTATGGGGATAAAGCTAACTCTTTCACCCTAGGTATCAGAAAGGACTGGGATGTGGTCTCCATTGATGCAAATGGTCGCTCGGGGGGACTTCTGGTGGCTTAGGATCTAGGAAAAGCTGATCTCAAAGCATTCTCTATGTCTTTAGAAATTCTTCTCACTTGCAGGCTCTTTGGTTTCTCAGAGGAAATTAATATGTTAAATATTTATAACCCTTATCAATCTAAAGAACTCTTCTGGGACTCTATGGAAAGAGATGGAACCTTCTTTCCTCCAAATTTGATATTGGCAAGGGATTTAAACTTTACCTAGTCTACAACTAAAATTTGGGGTCCCAAGGCTTAATTAGATCCTCTTGCTTCTTATTTCTTAGATCTATTTGACAAAGGAGATATGGTGGACATTGAACCCTTTCCTATAAGCCAAACATGGAGGAATTGGCGGCTGGGGGAGGAAGGAATTGCTAAATGCCTAGATATATACTTATTTAGTAATTCATTGATTGACAAGATGGAAAAGCATAGGTCTTGGATTGACCCAAATAAGTTCTCAGACCACTACCCTGTCATTTGATAGTTCGATACAAATGTTCCTATATGGAAAAGACCATTTAAATTCAATCATGGATGGCTCAAGGAAGATGGATTTATTGAAATGGTTGAACAACATTGGGCTTCATATTCTGGTATAGAGCAGTTGGCCCCTATGGAGCGGCTCACAACGAAATTGAAAAGGATGATGTTATATATCTAAATATTTATGAGCAATTATTTTAAATATTAAATGTAATATTAGTTAAGTTGAATGTAGGGTCACACCTTTTCATTGAAACAGTGTGTTTTGACGTATAAAAAGGTCTTCTCACTTGTTGTAAAAAATCATCAATCAATAATTATTTTCATTGTGGCTGAATTTCGAAAATGTGGGTTTAGTTTTTCTGCTTCAAGTGGTCTCAATGGTTACGCTTAGCATAATGGTGGTACAATTCAACATACCACACCTTCGCAAAAATGACCCCCTTCCAAGATTTATATGGGTATGAACCTCCAAATTGGAAGGATTTAGTTCTAAACGACACTAATTTTCCAAAAGTAAGGAACCATCTAGAGAAATCTCAAAAAATGATCGAATTACTCAAGGATAACTTAGTTATGGCACAAAACCGCATGAGACAACAAGCAGATCAACGCAGAATCGAAAGAGGATTTGAAGTAGGAGACCGGGTGTTTGTAAGACACCAACCCTATAAACAGGTATCCCTTAAAAGTGGAGGAAAAAACAAGTTGGCCCCAAAGTTCTATGGACCATACCAGATTACCCAGAAGATTAGTCAAGTTGCGTATAAATTACAATTACTTGATAAAATTCGTATCCACAATGTCTTCCATGTATCATGTCTCAAAAAAATGTTGGGGCAACATCAAACAGTACAAACAATACTTCCTCTGTTAGATGACGAAGGGAGGATCATTTGGGAACTAGAGGCAATCATTGCAACCCGAGAAAGAAAACTTCGTTCTCGAACACTCAAGGAATATCTCATTAGGTGGAAGAATTTTGTAGATGAAGACGCATTATGGGAGACAAAACAATTTCGTCAACAATATATGTCCTTACCCTTGCTTTGAGGACAAAGCGTTCTAAAAGACGGTGGCAATGTTATGTATCTAACTATTTATGAGCAATTATTTTAAATATTAAATGTAACATTAGTTAAGTTGAACATAGGGTCACATCATTTCATTGAAACGATGTGTTTTGACCTATAAAAGGTCTTCTCACTTGTTGTAAAAAATCATCAATCAATAATTATTTTCATTGTAGCTGAATTTCGAAAATGTGGGTTTAGTTTTTCTGCTTCAAATGAAATTTGAGGTGATTAAATGGGAGAAATAAAAGAAGGGATTGACAAATAAGGCTCTCTGTTGGATTGAGGAATAGATTGCAAGGATAACTACCAGGTCAGGGATTGGGATTTACCAGCAAACGCACCTGGATCTATTGATTAAACTGGAGGTGGAAAAGATCGACCTTTTGAGGATATCTGATGAAAAGGCCCGCCTTAATAGTCATATCACATGGCTGGAGGCTGGTGATAAAAGCACATTTTTTTTCCATAAGTTCGCAGAACACCGCTGGAACATTAATACCTTTTGGACTCTAAATGCCTCGGGGGGGGGGGTAAACCATTTAATGAAATAGATTATCTACAGGAACTGGCTTCCTCTCACTTTGAGGATTTCTATAAGGATGATAGCAACATTTATGTTTGGGATCAGTTAATGGTGGTTAAAGAGTTCCCCATATTTATCAATGAGGAAGAGGGGGAGGAATTATTTATGCATGTATCTATGATAGAAGTTAAAGCGACCATTCAAGCCTCGGTGAGATAGAAAATCCCTGGCCTGGATGGATGGACCATGGAGCTCTTCGTGGCCTATCTAGACTTTATCGGACAGGACCTTCTTGAAGCTATTAAGGAATCTAGGGTTAGTGGAACAATCTCAGGTGCTATAAATTCTACTTTCATAGCCATGACCCCGAAAAAAATAGTCCTAGAGGATATAGGAGATTTTAGAACAATCTCGCTATGCAACTTTGTATATAAAGTTATATCAAAGATATTAGCAGTTCGTCTAAATCCATATTATCAAGAAAGATTACTCCTGAACAGTTCAGATTTTTGGAAAATAAACAGATATTGGAAGCCATAGGGGTGGCTTAAGAGGTTTTCCATATCATCAAGAAAATAGATCATAAGGAAATCACTCTACAGCCGGATTTAAGCAAAGCATATGATTGCATTCAATGGGGTTTTCTTCGTCTTATCCTCATTCAGATCAGGCTTCCCTATAAAGTTATGAAATGGATCATGGGTTGTGTCTCTTCGGTCTCCTTTGTTGTACTAATTAATGGTAGTCCTACTAGTTCTTTCACTGCTCATCAGGGATTGAGGTAGGGGTGCCCCCTCTCCCCTCTTCTCTTTATTCTTATCATTAAAGGACTCAGTAGATTGATTAAAAATGTGGTTTCTGTGGGAAGGGTTAAAGGAATAAAGTTTGGCAAGAACTTGACTGTCTCCCACCTCTTGTTTGTGGAAGACATATTGGTATTTGTTTCGGCCTCCCATGCTGAGTGGTATTTTTATCATGACTTAATTAAAACATTACGCCATGTTTCAGGTCTCACTATTAACCTCCATAAGTTAAAATTATTGGAGCATGGACTCGATACTGCTAAAAATTCTATTATTAGTGCTCTACTTCAGGTATATGTGAACTCTTTATTGATCGGGACAAAATATATGGGTTACTACATTAAGCCAAACGGTTACCGAGCGAGAGATTGGATTTGGCTATTGAAAAGATTTGACTCCAGAATCAAGCATTGGTGCTGGTGTTGGTCATCCCTTGGTGGCCGATTGATTATGGAAAAATGTTAGAGAACTTAACGGTCTAATGGATTTCCCTGTGTAAAATTCCAAGATTCATCCTTGATTCAATCAAAAAAAAAAAATTCATCTTTCTTTGGTTAGGGTCACTGGTGCAAACGAAATATCATTTGGAAAATTGGGAGAGTATTGCTAGGCCAAAGGAAAAAGATGGATCAAAGCTAAAAATTACTTTTTCTTTCTCCTTGGCATTAAGAGAAAAGAGTTTATGGCTGGCTATTTTTGGCGGAAGTCTGTGGTCCAAAGTCTTAAAAGCTAAATATTTTAGGCGACTCTCAATAGTGCAATGGATTTGATGTGCCACAAAAAGGCAGAAGGGGACTTCAAATAACTGGAATGGCTTTCTTGGAACTTTCGAGACTTGTGGATCCTGGCTGGCCTGGATGACAGGAAACAACCGATCAATCAGGCTGGGGGAATACCTATTATTGGGGGTCCCACTCTTTTAAAACTTTTTGATTACTTAATATTTTTCCTCTACTGCAAAGGATATCTCTCCCTGAACCATATAATGTGTCCTCCAATGACTGATGGCACTCCTCGTGGATGCGTTTCGACAAATCAAATGGGGCTCTATGGCAGTTTGGCAACTGAATGGTCACAATATATTATGAGTCTATAAATGAGTTCAATTTTTATAAATGATTGTGAAGATGAGCTCAAATGGTTGTTTAATTTGAATACTAGAATGTTGACTACTTCTCTAGCATAGTTCCAACTATCTGAGGAGACTATTTTCTTTCCACTTTGGTGGCATTCTGCTCTATGGTCCTGGAAAATTCCTTTTAAAATCAAAATCTTTTAGTTGTTGTATTTTGACAATCATATGCTTACCTAGGACAACCTTATTCGACGGGGTGTGACTGGCCCGATATCTTGCTCTCTGTGCGGTTCAAATGAGGAATCTATCCTTCATATTTTTGTCTCTTGTCTGTTTGCAGTGGAGGTTTGGCAATTGGTTTCTCATACATTAAACAGTCTAGACATATGGAAGGGTAGTTCTTTGTATATGTGTTTTTATCTCCTGGATAAGGTTAGAGCTAGCCTAGAAATATTTACCCTGCTTTATCTTATGGGAGATTTGGTTGAGCTGGAATTGTTAGAATTATTAATCCTCCCTTGTCCAATTTGGTCATAAGTCTAAATCAGGAGTCATGTCTAAATCATGAGTCCATCCAGTCTATTTTTAGTCACTAGCACCATTGGGTCCACTTGGCCTAATTGGGGCACATGTTCCAGTTACTAAAGTGTGTGGAACACTAATTGAGGCCTACTGCCACTGATTGCACTTGCATGCATCAGTTTGGGAGCCTCCTAGATGAATTCCTACAATTTAGGAGCCACTGGGAGTGCCGACACAAACCTTCAGCAGTGGAGTTCAGTTAGTGACTAGTCAAGCTGAGTTAGGAGTCAGTTACATTCAGTTCTAGTCATCTACATTCAGTTAGCGCTAGGTTTGCATGGTTGCATGCAGGAGAGGTGCATTTCTCACCTACCACAATCAGTTAGCCTAAGTCAACACTTGAGTTGTGTTTTAGAACTCCATTGAACTCCGGTAATGGTTTAGACAAGGTCAGTTAACTATTGAGTCCTCCGATAGTGATTTATATAAGGTCTTAGTTACTTACAATCAAGTAGAGTCTAATCAATTCGAATTTCCTCATGTTGATTCAAATTGCATGTGGCTATTTAAGCCATTGCACTTCATTGTAATTATTATCTAATTACTCTTTGATTAATGAAAAGCATTCACAGCTGCAAGCCATTTTTGCAATGTTTCATTCTTCAATAACTGAGTAAATTGTGTGATCTTTCCTGTGAGTTATGTGTTTGTCCACAGATCTATGTGCTCAATTTAATATGGTATCAGAGCCTCAGCGGATAAGGCACTTCTCCTCTTCAAATCTCCTACTGGATCATTTTTGAGCAAAATTCCTCCTTCTAGTTATGCACCAAAAGCAGAAGGTTTACCACTTAATACCCCAAGTTAAGGAATTGTTGATCAAGCTTGCTTGATAAACTATGCAGGGTGTGATGAAAAACTGAAATGTGCAGGATTTCGACCTTACAGTGCCCCTTTTGTGTTTTTGCGGGTACAACTTCAAATGGCTTCATCATCAGTTCCTGTTCAGAATGGAAGATAAAGATGATTGCATCTGTGAAGAGACAAGATCTCTATGAGGTGTCTATTGGACTTGGTGAAGAGTCCTTTGAGAGAAAGGATGACTGGCTAAATGAATGTGATGCAGCTTATGGAACAATGTATATGGCCATTTCTCCTAGCATGCGCTACCTCAAAAGATCTGTTAAAAACCCAAAGGATCTCTGGAAAATATTGGACAGAGCCTTTGGAATGATTGATGAGGATCATAATAGCACTTTGGAGAGCACATCTAGCACCATAAGCATCCTTGATCCAAAAATATCGACCTCCACTCTCTCTCACGAAGTTTTTCAAGATGAAGAAGAAGCAAAAGCTTCTACACAGTCAATTCGAATTGAAGACAGTCTCCTTGCAGTGACTCCTTCTCCTGATGCTCCGGAAGTTCATGAGGTCTCTGATATCTCATCTCCTCATATGGCTGAAATAGAATAAGACATTCGAATCTCTGGTATTGAAGAAAAATACTGCTGCACTTCCATGCAAACATTCATTAGTGATTTTCCTTTGAATTCTGTGCAAAATTTGCCAGTAATTGCTTCCGAAAGTGAAGAGAAATTTGATTTTCCTCCCTTTAATGTTGTTGCTATACCTTGGATATTTTGGAAGAAATATCATATTACAAGTGTAATCCATTCGCTCCCCTTGATCTAGATCTTCCAGCAAATTCTTGCAAGATTGCATGCACCAAAATTCAGAATTTTGAAGAAGAAGAAAGTTGTGCATCCACCGTCTCGGTTGACCATTTCTTTGGATCTGATATTAACCATATTGGATCTGATATGATCTTAATTAGATATGATCTGATATTGCTTGGTTTAATATTTCAAATTCATAATCTTTCAGTACTGCTTGTAGCTGTTCTCATCAATGGTGTGAAGAAACAAGTATCGCAAGTCTCCTACAAAACTGTTGCTGGGGATTTGATTTCATTTCACTGTTTTGGGTCTATTGTGAACCTATTTAGATCTGATTTACTTTCTGATATGATATTATTTGGTTCAAATTTTAAAATTCAAGAGCTTTCAGTCATGCTTGTAGCTGCTCTCACCAATTCTGGTGTGAAAAATCAAGTACCGCAATTTCTCTTCAAAACTGTTGCTGGGGATTTAGTGTTAGTTTCATCTTATAAGGTTGCTGGTATTTTATTATGTGATTCATTATCTATTTCAAAAGTTGTATCAGACTATGGAGCTCAAGCATTCGCTCTCAACAGTTCCAGTGCTTCTCTACCATTGATCACATGCTCATCTCCTCACAGAACTAGTAAAGAGGAAGACATTCTGCATCCGCCTGAACACTCGCTCCTAACACTTGGGGCTGATTTTACCACTCATGGTTTCCTATTCATGGCTGCAACATATCAGTTTCTTGAGTGTTCCTCACATGTTCTGAATCCTCAAGAACCTTTTTTGACTTATCAATTGACTTCAGTTGCTCTACATGGGTCCATTCTTCATCCGACAGCTGTCTATATTTCTGATTTAGTTGAGCATATCATTCTTCTTCCAAAGAGGAAGATTCCTCCAGACATAATGATGGAGAGGTTCACATGCCATGCCCCAGGATACCTGTGCACAGAAGAACCAGATTGATCCTGATTCTACCTACTTAATTAGAGGGGGGTTTTTTTTCCCATGTGGTTTTTTCCCCAGCTCCTTGTATTGAGCAGTTACTTTACTTTACTTGATGTAATGGGTGACCTATGGTCTTAGTTACCAGGGCCCACAAATTGTCCAAGTTAACATTCAAGGGGGGTGTTAGGATTATTAATCCTCCCTTATCCAATTTGGTCATAAGTCTAAATCAGGAGTCATGTCTAAATCGAGAGTCAATCTAGTCTATTTTTAGTCACTAGCACCATTGGGTCCACTTGGCCTAATTGGGGCACATGTTTTAGTTACTAAAGTGTGGGGAACACTAATTGAGGCCTAATGCCATTGATTGCACTTGCATGCATCAGTTTGGGATCCTCCTAGATCAATTCCTACAATTTAGGAGCCACTGGGAGTGTCGACACCAACCTTTAGCAGTTGAGTTCAGTTAGTGACTAGTCAAGCTGAGTTAGGAGTCAGTTACATTCAGTTCTAGTCCTCTACATTCAGTTAGTGCTAGGTTTGTATGGCTGCATACAGGAGAGGCTCATTTCTCACCTACCACAATCAGTTAGCCTCAGTCAACACTGAAGTAGACACTTGAGTTGTGTTTTAGAACTCCGATAATGGTTTAGACAAGGTCAGTTAACTATTGAGTCCTCCGACAATGATTTAGACAAGGTCTTAGTTACCTACAGTCAAATAGACTCTAATCAATTCGAATTTCCTCATGCGGATTCGAATTGCATGTGGCTATTTAAGCCATTGTACTTCATTGTAATTATTATCTAATTACTCTTTGATTAATGAAAATCATTCACAACTGCAAGCCATTTTTGCATTGTTTCATTCTTCAATAACTGAGTAAATTTTGTGATCTATCATATGAGTTGTGTGTTTGTCCACAAATCTATGTGCTCAATTTAATAGGAACAAACTCATCTTTGAAAAAAAACCTGCATCAGCCATCTCGGTCTGTTATAAGGGCCTGACAGATTTCAAGGAAAGCCCCACAGGTTCGATGGATGGTGATAAGCCTCCTAAATACGTTCAGACAATGGAACCCTGTAATATCCATAGTTGGATATTCTCAAATAATCCAAAATAAGTGTACACTTTCTGAAATAAACCACATATATGTCGATATAAAATGATATATAAATTGATAGATAACAGGTTACACTGATGGCTTGCTTTAAATATGGCTTGGGCATTTTGTATGAAAGGTCATGCCTTTTGATTCTTATTTATAATTAATTATGTTTAATTTGATTATTTATTATTTTATTTTTGTTACATTGCCATTCTCTTAGAAAGGCTTTGTCCTCAAAGCCTTATAATGTGGTCGCATTGCTCTGTGCAATGTTGTGGCTGACGACATAAGTCGATACGAACTCCTGAGTGTAGAGCATAACTTTTGATATGTGGACGGGTCAATCCACCCCAAATTGATTCTTTGTTGAACGTTGCACTTTCTAAGTGAACTGACATCCTGAGAATGGAGTGCACGTGTGTCAGTGATTTCTGTAGATTGTTTACGATTCTTAAGATACCGACTGCTACAGTTTGGAAGTTGATAGGGAAATTTTTCAACGTAATTTTCTCTTATCAAGTTTGTGGTGTCTCTTTGGATTAATATTTGTATAGGATTCTCTTCTATTGAAGCGACGTCTAGAGTGATGATCTAAACTGGGTTGATAAGTGTGTTTTTTTCCATAAATTGTATTTCTAACGACTTTGATGTAACTTGTTTTCTAATTGCTTATTTTCACTTTTAATCTTCTTAATAATTTCTTCTTGCGTTTTTTCTTCGTCTTTGTGTTTCTTAAGTTGTTCCTTAAGTTCTTTATTAATATTTAGAAGGCATTGATTTTCTTCTTGCTTTTCTAGGACTTTTCCTTCAATGTCTTCATTTGAGTTGTTTGCCTTCTTGGCACTCTTTAACTTCTTGATCTTCGTAACTAATATTTTATTATGATTTCTTAATTGATATATTTCTTTAGTATCACTTGTTAATGTGTAATTGAGTTTCGTAATTTCCAACTTGTGCGCCTTTTTTGCATCATCCTCTTTCTACTAAAGTTCATCAATTTGTTGCTAAAGTAGGCAATTCTCTGTTTCTTGGCATTTTACTTTTGTCTGAATTTGCATGATTTTGTCATCTTTGTCTTTGATGATTTTGTTTAATTGTTTTATTTCTTCTTTATTCTCGACTGCCTCTTTCATGATTTTTTGGTTATGTAGATTCTGATTGGGGTATTTTTTACTCATTAATTCCTCAAGTTGAGTAGATAATATCTCAATACGTGTTTTAAGACAATGATTCTCATGCTCTATTAATCCTTTAGAAATATCCAGCTTCGTCATGTCCAATAGCAGACAATTATTGGTTTTTTTATAATGTTCTACTTTGTCCAATGCTACTTGTAGTTGGGACTGCAATTCTGATTTAGAATTCGCCATAATTCCTGACTTCTGGTGTTCTTTGACGATAGCTGGTTTTCCTTTTAACTGACTTCTTTGATGATCAATAGTCTTCACTGGATCTTAACTTCTTGTCTTCTTCAATTTTGTCTTGTTTTTTTCTTTGAATTCTCCTTTGGCTTTGTCTTTCTTTTCCCTTTTTATATAATAATTGTAATTATTACTAGCCTAGATCCAAATCTTAGGCTTTATCAAGCGCTGAGAGGGATCAATCTCTCAAGGTGCAAACCTCTCTTAACAACTTTTTTTTTTCAGTGCAATACCTTAGGAGAGGTTTAGTTATTATAGCCTTTTTTTATTTATGTATTGCCTTATTTATTTATTTATTAATATATGCGCCTTTGGATGAAAATATAAAATATGCTTATATTGAGGATTTGACTTTGCGTTTATATATTTTCAACACCCAAGGAAACCAATGGTTTCTCGCAAACCACCATCAATTAAACTTTGTTTAAAAGAGAAAATCATTTGCACTAATACTTGGGCAACTAATTTGCACGAGAAAATCATTTGCATGAGTAGTTGGGTAATAAATGTTTATTTATTTATTTATTGCCTTTTTTATTTATTGGGTATAAGAGATTTAGAATGGAAACCACATGACTTTTAATTTTAATTTTGTGTAGGCCGACATGTTGGGTATACAATTTATTATTATTTTATCAAAGCGTCACGTACAAACGTGACAACATCTCCCCCATACTAGGCACATGATTACATCTCCCCCATATTGAGCTGGAGAGCACCTCTCAGCGCAACAATTATTAAATATTAATTTTTTTAAACAGAAATCGGAGAAAAAATGTATATATATAAAACAAGTTAAGCACAACCATCCTTACAAAGTCTGAAACCAAAATTTTGAGCTACTGAAATAAAGATAGACAAAACTTTATATACTATTGGCTGAAAAATAGATTATTCTAGACTTTTTGCTTAAGCATTTTGGACCCATGAAAGGGTACTACCTAACAAACTGATTGTTCAACAATATACAAAAAAACATTTACAAACATGAAAAGAAAACCTATTTCCTCTGAGATTCAATCCCTCGGGTCGACTAAGTGACCGAGGGCTCTTCCATCTGATAGTCACCAACAGTTGGGGATTCCTGGAAATGGCTACATTGTGTCATGCTGGTGAGCTTTTGAACCTCCTCCTTTATATTGTCAACTTTCCCCATTAACTTGTGCAGGTCTCGGGTATTGTCATCGATTATGGATTCATGGTATCCTAGCTGGTTTGAAATGTATCTCGCATCTGCTGCCACCGCCCTGTTCGTTTACTCCTGTTCCTACCATTTTATATATCTAGCGCATTCCACTTTGCATTTCCGAGAGAGATGCTTTAATTTCTTCTATATCCTTTGAGGTTGCCATGAGTTCCTGAACCTGCATTATTGGGTGTGACCAAGAAGAGAGTCCAACACTGTAGAACAAATTCAAAACTGAATTGTGCGAAGCTGAGGTGGAAGAATGTTGGTCCTGTGCTATCCACGATGGCTCAACTTCTACGCAGTCATTGATGAGCAGATAAACCAAGTCATAATCATCCTGAGTGTTGAGCAAACCTGCAAAGAGGGAGGATAAATCTCTTTCTGGAGGAATGGTGCACGGAGAACGCAACTCCAAATCACGAGAATGTAAAGAGTTAGAGGGGAGGGAATTCATGATGTTCGCCAAGTCTGAGAAGCGTGCGAGCGATTCACAGGGGATTGCATTGCACACAGAGAAGGCACTGCTCATTAAAACCTTCACATGGCAGTGACCGTCATATTTCCAATACCGTCGCATCAAGGGACGTGTGTACAACATGCATAGAGGGAGATCGTTGAGGGTGTTAATGGGACATGGCCTAGGCGTCTCCCAAAGTACATGGGACCTAAGGCACATACTTATATTGTTGTTGGTCCCTTATTGAGACAATTCCCAAGTTGTTTTCGGTTCCTTTATTTGTCATTTAATCTGCCAAAGCATTATTCTTCCTCAGGATGTGGTACTAGGTGGCGTGCAGAGTTGTGTTTTGTCGGCAGATGCGCTCGTACAATATTTTGTAGTTGGTTGCGCCATGATTGTAGCCTTTCCTCATTTTTTGGATGACCTGCTTTGAATCCCTAAAGACAATGATTTTTTTGATGTTGTTCTTTTTGGCTAGTTCCAGGACAAGGTATAAAGCGAACCATTCAACTTTATTGTTAGACTTTCGTCCAATTCCCCATGCATAGGTAGTGACTGTGTTTCCTCTGGGATCAAAGATTATCCCACCCGCACCTGCCTCCCCAGTATTAAATATTAATTATTAATATTATGATATTAATAATTTTTTTTGAATATTTTAATAATAATAATAATATTATTTTATATTTTTGGGGCGGCAGAGGGGGGCAGGGTTTTCATCACCCCAGATGGACAAATGGAATTCAGTTTCTCTTGGGTCCTGGGAAGGGAAACTAACAACATAGCAGAAGCATTAGCGTTATGGCAGGGTCTTCAATTGCTAGAACCCAAGGAATCACAGATATCACCGTGTTGGGGGACTCGAGAGTTTTAATACAAGCTCTTGCTGAAAACTCTCTTCCTTCCCAATTGCACCTCAGACAGATGATTAAAAAAATTCAAACTTTAGCTTCCTCCTTTCGCAAAATTGAATTTCTCCATATCCTAAGGGAGCGCAACAGAAAGGCAGACTGCACTGCAAACAGAGGCGTTGTTCTTGGTTTCTGTGTCCTAGAATGTAATGGGGAAAGTACCTATTGCCTGCCTCCCTAGAACCCTAGGCTGGCCCAAGAGGCCTAGGGCGTTAACCCCAAATTTTGTGGCAATTAAGTTGATGGATCATGTGGTGCATACCCATCACATGGCATTCCTTAGGCACGAGTATGACGCATGCAAATTCCCTCTTGGCGCATATTCTTCATTTGGATCCTTTAATGCTTGAACGCCCGTACCCCTGTATCCATTATGGTGATTGTCTTCAGTCCCGTCCGTTTGATGCAAAACTAATCATGAATTTGCAAGCTATCATGAACAAGCAGGGAGGTCTAGGTGGACTGTTTATCAGACAGGAGATGGGAATTGAATGAAGTCTGTTGTTATGGGAAATCTGCTCTAGTAAAGGAATTGCGCTCTAGGTTGTCTTGGCCGAGGGTTTTGTTGTTCCATCTACTCTGGTTCTGTCAGATAATCGCAGCATGGAATACTCCTCAGAATCCACAGGTTCCTCCCCACCTGCACAGTTCATCGAAACCAATATGAAGGATTTAAAGAAGAAGGTAAAAGAATCAGCAAGGTCCTTGGCAGGATTGATGTTGAGGGTGCCCGTCGATTTGATAACGTCTACAAGGACATGGCCCATGTTAAAAAAGAAGGTGAATGAGCAATAGCACGCACATAAAATGTGTTGACATGTATGCTTGCGGACTTGGAGATCAAATTCAAGAAAATGGAGCTGAAGGTCTCCAAATTGGAGGTGGCGAAATTTCCAGGTTCCTCATCTTGCCGTGGCGAGAATCCCAATTAAGCTAGGAACTGTTAGTCTTTAAAGTTTGAATTTTGAATGCTGATCGACTCCTTCATATAGCTAGAAGTTTCATTGGTCTTTGTTTATTTTGCTCTTCATACTGTAAATTGCAAGAAACAGTAAAGACTTCCATAGCTGAACTATTTTGCCTGAACTACTTTGCTGCTTCCATAAGGGATTCTAAGTTAATCATGTACAATTGAACTACTTTACCCCTCCCATAAGGGCATTTTTGTTACTCCTGGACCTTTGTTTTTGTGGTTATGCCACCATTAATATAATCGTTTTTGTCTAAAAAATATTATTATTATTATATTTTGAAAAGTTTATATATGTTATAACATATAGTATAATAAATATTATTATTATAAATTTTTTTTTTTTGAAATAGTGGGATTTAGGGTTTTAAACCCTAGCGTAAGAGGGGAGTGGAGTAATAAGATAGAATTGTGGGTGAGGTACGTAGGCAACGAGATAGTGCGAGGAAGGGTTGTGGAGCTTGCTAGCGTTGTTGGAAAGAGGGGTAGACGTGACAGAGAGTTGGGAAAGTTGACGTGCTAGCAGGCATGGAGGGAAGGACATGCATGGGTTGGTGATTGGTGAGGTAGCAGATCTGAAGCATGGATGGTGGAGGTAATGAGGTGAAACAGGCAGGAAAAGGTGCATGAGGAAGGGCACGCTGGTGGTGTGGAAGAGTGGTGTATGCAGGTGGAAGGAGCGTGTGAAGGAGGGGAGTGATGATCGAAGTGTGCATGCCCGTGGAGGGCAACGCAGTGAAGTGGAGGAATCAACAACAAACACACAGATGGTGGGGAGGATAGGAGAGCAGTGGTGTGCAAGAGGCCACTAGCCCAATTTCTGGTCAAAAACCAATTCTCAGAAACTCTGAAATTTATCAGGCAATGTTTGAATGTTTGGCCATGGGTCGTACAACTCTGATACCAATGTAAGATCCATAGTTGGATATTCTCAAATACTCTGAAATAAATCCATAATTTCTGAAATAACCCACATATTTGTCGATATAAAATGATATATAAATTGATAGATAATAGGTTACAATGATGGTCTGCTTTAAATATGGCTTGGGCATTGTGTATGAAAGGTCATGCCTTTTGATTCTTATTTATAATTAATTATGTTTAATTATTAACTATTTGATTATTTATTATTTTATGTTTGTTACAAACCTATTCTTTTTTATAAACCTGTGGGGGTTTTTGATGGTTCATTGGTGCAGAGTTCACTCTCTTGTGCACCAGGCGTCATGTTGTATCTGAATCCAAATTGTTTCTACAAGATTTGAATGTGTTTTGGTTCTGGATCCAATACCATGGGTGAGCTTCTATCATTATGGCTCTTTTTTCATTTCTCCTCGAGCATTGGCTTGGATGAGCTTCGTGTCTTCGACGACTCAAAGGTTATCATTGTTTGGGCAAAGAATGATTGCGGTGCTCATATCCTTCATCTCTTGGCTTGGTTAAAAAGGACTCGTTCCTTGATTCATCAATTTCGTGATATCTCCTTCTTGCATATTTTTAGGTCTTTTAACCACTTACCTGACCAACTTTCTAAAAAATGTCATCAGGAGAATATTAGTTTCTTCTTTTTTGAACGATGGGAAGATGGATCCCGCGTCTTTGAGGGATTCCATCGCACTTTTTTCAACTGATTCTATGGTCTTGTTTTGTGCTGGTTGTTGGTCTATTTTGCAGCCTTTGTCTAGGACTGATTTTGTGGTCTGGTTCTTTCACGATATCAAATCTTCTTTAATGTCCATTTTGTTGCTTTTCTAGCTTGACTATCTTGTATTTTTTCTGCTTAAATATGTACTTTCCTTTCGTAAACTATGTGCCAAAACTCACTTATACATTAATAAAATATAAATAATTAAAAAAAATGAAATGATTTAAATGATGATATTATTCACTATAACTTAATTGAAGTTTGATGTTGATGACGCCATGTGATATTTGTTGTGAGATTATTTAGCGCATGATTTTCAATAGAAAAACTGTATCGGGTTGTCATGAAATTGTATATGAGTTTGTGGGTGTGTGGTGTGAATTTAGGAACTTTTCAAATCACCTCATTAATATATCACTTTATTTCATTATACTTTCAAACGATGTCTAAAATGATGTTAAATCTTTTAATTATTTTTAAATATATTTTTAATGGCTTATCTAACGATAATGACACTCTATAACAAGTTTCTCTTCCATGAAATAATTTGAGATCAAATAAAAAATAAATAAACACTATTCCATTTTCAAAAGTAAATTTTCATTTTTCACAATTTTACATTATTTTCAATTAAAAAAAACATAAATTTCACATATATATTAGATTGGTCAACATAATAATAAAATAACTCTTAAATAAAAAATAGAATATCAAATATTTACTAAAATTTTATTACTATTATAATTAACTTATTTAATAAATTATATATATAGTTTTTAAATAAAAAACATAATATCAAACTACCTACTAAAATTTTACTATTATTATAATTAACTTAGGTGATTAAATAAAACAAAAGTAGCACAAGTCCCCTTTGTCGAAAGCCAAAGGTGGTTGGGGTCTGAAAATTTTGAGTTTTTTTAATATGATTTTGTGTGCCAAAAGTCTGTGGTGTGCTCTCTTTGTTCCTGGCTTGTGGAACAGGGTTGTTTGTTCGAAGTATATTAGATTTGGTTCTTTAGTTCAATGGATTAGGGAGTCGGTTTTAAAGTTGCAAATAGCCTCATATATTTGGAAGAGTTTCCTTAATGTTTTTCCGTATCTTAGCTCTCATTTCAGCTGGAAGGTGGGATGAGGTTTTCAAGTTTTTGTGGGTATCGATCCAATAGTGGGTGTTGATGGTAATGATTTCCTTTCAGGCAACCTTATTTCAGAACTACATAGGACAAATATATGGGTGATCTCTCAGATTAAAAATTTAGAAATAGGAAATGTCGATTATTGGATGACAACGAGCCAATTAAACTTGCCTTCTCAGATGGTTGAGGAATGGAATGTGTGCATTTCTTCTCTATTGCATGTGGGTATCTTTCTTGAAGATTCAAGTGACAGTATTGTGTGGGAACCAAACAAAATTTCCGGTGATGTTTCTGTAAAGCTGGATTATAATGTCATTTTAAATCAAAGTAAGGAAATCGATGTGAACTGGTGGAATAATTTTCTTTGGAGGAGTCACATTCCTCCAAAAATAAAATGTTTCTTTTGGGTAGTATTGAACAATCGTATTCTTGTATGGGAAAATCTAAGAGGTCATGGTTTTGTTGGTTCAGGCATCTGTTTTCTGTGTAGGAAGGATATTGAATCTGTCACACATCTTTTTTTACCATTGCTCTTTCTTCAATTCAGTTTGGGAGGAGGTATGTAGTATATTAGATATGCATGTCGATTGGAAAGGAAATTACTTGGATGATAGTCTATTCATGTGGTTTCATCGTAAAGAAAAATTCAAAGATCTTCCTTTCTTTATTTTTTGGGAGGTATGGAAAATGTGCAATAAATGTATTTTTCAAGATATCTTTCCTTCTTTACCTATCACTGTTGCAAATATTTATGCTAGAGTGCTTGTATGGAGAAAGCCTGAGATTGTGAAGCCAACAAATATTTTTATGAGGCCTCCTTTGTCTGAGAATATCCCTATTGGTTTCTTTAATGGTGCTCAGGTGAAAGGTTGGTGTGGTCCAAGGATGCTTTTATCTTTGAGAAGGATTCATGTCATCAAGTTAAATATGGGATTAGGTAAGGGGACAAATATTATGGCTAAACTTCTCTCTCTTTGGTGTCTATTATGGTTTGCAAAGAAAAGAGGTTGTCTTGAGATGAAGGTGTATGGTGACTCAAAAGTCAACATTGATTGGGTAAATGGTTTCAATGCTCTGGAATCTTTGGGTTTTTATGGATGGATGAGGAAAATTAGAACCTTGATGCAACATTTTCATGGATTATCTTTTAGTCATATTTACAGGTGTTTCAACAAGGAACTTAATTCTTTATCAAAATATGTTATTGGAGATATGTCTAATTCCATTCAGTTTTGGGAATTTATGGATGGAATGCTAATTGATTATGGTGCTTATCAGGTGTTTTGAGTCTTCATGTCTTATGAAGATGCTATTAGTTGATTAAAGAGTATGGTTGTTTATATGTGAAGGTCTTTTTTGTACATACAGACTTTAGTATTCTTTTTTAAGTGGTGTTGTAATGGGGGTTGTAAGGTTCGAAGATACAACTAGTCTTGTTTTGATTTAGTGGGTTGTTCAGTTTTGTTGGTTCCTACTAGTTTTTTGGAAGTATATAGAGGTGGAAATGACTAGTTTATATGTAACTTTAATTCCTTAAAAAAAAATAAAAAAATTGGAGACATTTTCATTATATAAAAAAGTTGTGCACAACCATTCAAAACATAAGCTAAGAACCAATCTGAAATCTGCTTTCACTATGACAGAGAAGACCATAACTAAAAATACCAGAATTTTACAATTTTTTTGGATTTATTCCTACAATTCACCATACTAGAGGAGGGATAAACCCTTATAAACTGAGAATTTAACAACATACAAAAAAACATCTGCAAAAAACCTTAGACTGTAAGACTACTTTTTCTTGGCTTCCATGCCTGGAAACGGATTTGAGACTGACACTTCTTCCATTGATTGTGCTCCATTAGCTATGGTCTCCTGGCAATGGTTGCATTGTGTCATGTTTACCATTTTCTGCATATCTTCAGCAATTCTGCCGACCTTTCCCAAAAGTTCCTCGATATCCCTGTCCATGTCGTCTGGTTGTGAATCCTAGAAAGATAACTTGCTTAAAGCATACCCCACATTTGTAGAGAGCTCCTGCTTTTGCTTGAGTCCGGTATAGGTTGCCTCATAAACCTTCCTCAAGTGAATTTTGAAATCAACAATCTCGTCCTTGATGTTGTTGATATTTTCTAACCACCCTTTCTCCTCGTGCTTCTCCGTCTCCATATCTGTTATCTACCCTAGCGAACACAAAGGAAAATAATTATTTAGACCCGAAAACTTTGAAACAAAGACCTCATCGCATACCTTCTTGTCTATCCCGACTTGATGGGGGGTGCTTTGACCTCCTCACAATAAGAAAACTTGCTTTGCTTCCATTTTGGCATACGAGAGCGGCAAGAACAAGGGGCATAAGTAATTTTTTCTTCCCATCGACATAAATGCTCTAACCAAGAATCACATGGGCTCATACATGCAACCTTCCACACGTACTCAAGCCACTACGAAGAGACCAATCTTGGTTATGGATTTTCCTTGGATCCTTACATTGGATGGGGGGGCTAGGGCCCCTTGTTCCTAGGTCTTATGCTCGCCATTGAGATTAAACACCGAACCTAACTCCAATCTAGCTCCCTTGTTAGCTAGGGAGTCAACTTTTTCATTGTCTTACCGAAAGACATGATAATAGCTTATTTCTTTGCCAGAATTGAGGTGTGAGATCCTTCTAGAAATTCTTTTGCATATAGTATTGCTTTTTTCATATCCCTTCTGCATCTTTTGGATGACTTGTCTTGAGTCTTCTATTATGGTGATTTTGCTTATATCTAACTTGACAATGAGTTAAAACCCAGGCAAAAGAGCCAACCACTATAACTTTTATTCCTTTAATAAATAACAAGTTGCATATTTTTTTCAATAAGCAAAATATTTTTCTTTTAAACCCAATATTTAAATACTTTTTTTAAACTCCAATACAACTTCTTAACAAACAAATTAAATAATTTTCAATCATACAATTATTGATTGATAATAATGCTTCATCTAAACTTTAGTTGATGGCAAGTAACCATCTTGGTTTGGTGGTTTCTAATAGTGTAACTATGTAGCTAGTAATTATTAGAAAATGCAATCTTAAAAATTAGAAAATACAATATTTAAAATGTACACTTGAAGTGTCCATCGGCTTAATTCATATTCATTATTTTTAGAAAATACAATATTAAAAGTGTACACTTGAATTTCCCTCGACTTAAATCATATTCATTATTTTGAACTTGACATGAAGTTTACTAGAAAATGTAACTTTAAAAGCGTACACTTGAAGTGTCCATGAAGTTAATTCATATAATTTCTTTTTAAAAACTTGACATGAAGTTTGATGTGTTTTAAAAGTTTTCTCTCTTTTTAAGATAGAACTAAAAGTATATATATATATATATATATTTGCCTTATAATTATTCCTCTCAAACCAAAAAAAAATGAACAATTGATAACGATGTCATATGAAATAGTTATGAAAAGTTTAACCGTATGGATAAGATAGCATGATGTAACACAAAGTTTATGTGTGAAGGGAGAAAGTATACAATAATTGAAGATGGAGTGTATAAATGAAATCAATAAGGAATTTGATGATCGTGAGAGTGTGATAATGGAAATACATATTTATATCATAATAATAATTGTGATAATAGGTTGAGAAAATATGTTGAAGTGAAAATTAAATTTATAAAATAAAATAAAAACTTAATAAAACATTAAAATATTCTAAAAGAAATTAAAATAATTAACTAAAATTTGAGGAAAAACAAATTAATAATTAATATATGTTAAATTTTAATATATAAATAGATTATTAGCTTATAATTGTAAATTAATTTTATATGGGATGGTAGGTGCGAGTAGGGTTATTTTCTCTCTAGGAAATAATATCAATCTTCGGTTCTCTTGGAGCATTGGCTATGCAACAAATAATCAGGCAAGGGTTTATGCCTTTTTTCAAGGATTACAATTAGCTTGACAGCAGGGGATAGTCTCCCTCATAATCTTTGGGGATTCAAAAATTGTTATTAGTCATGTGAGACTGAAAACCTTTCCCATTAACATGAAAATGAGGGCATTTTTTCTCAGAATTCAGTAGGAGTTACGAGCTTATTGTAAAATTTCACCCATCCATATCCTCCGGGATAATAACTCAATAGCTAATGCGCAATATAATTTTGCAATTGAGGACAATACAAAAATTCTCATAATTAATGAGAAGGCCTATCTACAACTCATCCCTTCATCATAAAAAAGGTTCTAGGCACATTGCATTATGGGGAACCCTTAGGTGTCTCTCAAATAGACCCTCCCCATGTTGATAGAATGAAACCCCTTCGCAAGACAATCATTTGTCTAAAGTCCAAGCATAGAGGTGGTGGTAGTATGCCACTTGAAAACTTTTATAGCTCTCACGTGGATGCCCTTTTCTTATCTCCCTCCTTCTCACATCAGGGCATCTCTTCCTCTCACACATGCTTCATGTGTGCTCCTTATCGAGTCCAATCTCTTATTCATACCTCCCTTGTGCCCAAAATTATGGAGTATGTACTCCCATAAATGATTATGGAGTACTCTCATATTATGTTGGCTTCTCCCATTCAATGTATTTAGCGTTCCTCCCCACCTATTCATCAGATGGACTTGTGTAAACATCCATCACCATTAATGGAAATGACAGGCAAAGTTCTTATGTGGATATGGATGCCTCTCCGCACGAAGATGAAAGGGATCTCAGGGAAAAGGCATTTGGAAAAGGTTCATAAGCATAACGAGTTTGAGAGGAGCCCAATGAATTCTCAATGCACGATTAACCTTTCTATGATAATCATCCACCCAACAGAGTGAGATAATTTAGGCAACATGGTAAAGAGAAGTAGGGGGAGCACATGATGGAGAAGAGAGATACACAAAGAGGAGCAAACTAAATTCGTGATGGAGAATAGAGATACACAAAGAGAAGCAAACTAAATTAGAAATAATAGTCCAAGCGCTTCATATCCAAGTCAATGGCTTGTCAGGTTAGGTTCTTAACTCTCTTCAAATATTAGTGGAGTAGAAGCAAGGTCAACAGCGTCTTCAAGATGAGTGTGCAACAATTCGATCAAAGGTTGAAGAATTGTGTGTCAGGTCCTCCCCCCAATCTTGAGGGCATGTTGTCTTAGAGTTCTCGATGGAAGCGCCATCCCTTGCCTCCATTTGGTCCATTCCAAACCTAAACCAACCTCCAAACAATGTAGAAGAAGAACCTTCAACCAATGCAAATGAAGAACCAACTAATGCAGATGAAGAACCAGATGGAATCAACCCTCTTCAATGAGCAGAGCAAGCGAAGGACACGAAAGTTCCAACAATGTTGTAAATATAAATATTGTGTTCTTGCATTTTGATCTTAGGAGTATTTTATAGGCGGTATTCAAAAAATAGTCGGGGAAGATTGTATAAACCTAATCTAGAATTTGAACTTCAAGATAACATAACTAGTATTTAGATGCTTTTTTAGACTTTGATATAGTTTGAATTTTGGACATGANAAATAGTCGGGGGAGATTGTATAAACCTAATCTAGAATTTGAACTTCAAGATAACATAACTAGTATTTAGATGCTTTTTTAGACTTTGATATAGTTTGAATTTTGGACATGATATTGTATCTTCTGTAGGTCTTCTTGCAACTTCTTTTTAATTAAATCCTTTACCAATTCTCTTGAAAAAAAAACTATAAGTTATTTTCATAAGTAAATAGATGTTATATTATCCCAACAACTTATCTAAAAAACATAAGTTACTTCGTTTTTTTTAAACATAAACGAGTAAGGTTTTAATATTTGTAAGGATGAATTTAATCAACATAAAAAAAATAGTTACAAGATGCCATGGAAGGAATTATTTCTGCAATCCCAAGGTCTTATGCATAAATTGATTACATTCATCCAAAATGATTTTGAAGCATTTGTATGTCTAAATACATCCAAACTACTATATATTGGAATAAACAGTCCTAACAAAAAATTGCAAAAAAATAGAATTTAAAACTAAGAGTTTTAGGAACATTGTGCACTGACCAGTTTAACACTGTGCATTGTCTTCAGGATTTCCTTCAACTTCCTCTTTTTCATTTTTGGCACCATCTGAGCTTGAAATATTAACAAGAGGAGTGGGTTGATGAACTCCTGATCCTTTAGATTCTTTATAGCCTTCATACATCCAAGTACCTGACTCCTACGTGTCCAGGAGAGTTTCCAGAATGTCTAACTTCCTTTTTAGTTTCTCAATCTACTCTTTTTGCTAAAAAATCATATCCTCAACAACTTCTAAATGAATATCCATGCACGAGATTTGTGATGCATTATGCTGAGACCAATTGTTTATATCACCAATTTTCACCATTTTATGAGATAAATCTTGAACATGTGTTTCCAGATTTCAATTGTTGTCCTCAACCTCATTTACCCAATCACTTAAGGAGAAAGAAAAGGTCAAAAATGGGTTCAATCCATTTTCCACTTCTCTCAAATGAGATTCATGGTCTCTTTCCAACAAATAATGAACATAATCAGCTATCTGGTCGAGCTTCAAATTGACCCAATTTAATTGCATACGAATGTCTGCAGTTCCCTCTATATTCTTCATGGAGTGGCTCTGAATTTCTCTCAACATATCCTCAGGGTTCATCATTGGCTAGATCCTTGTTAGTAGGTCAATTGAATTTTATACAAGTGGAATCCATGAGAAAATACCAAGCAACCTTATCGAACATGAGACAATTCCTAAGGGAACAACACTTTCTCGCCCTTCTCCCCAAGTCCCCCCGCTAGTATTTAACCAAATATTCTAGGGAGTTATCTCTTCCTAGTAGTTTGAGAGGTCCTATGAACAATGAATCCCTGAGAAGAAGGGATGGTCATTCAAAATTTTAACTATGTGATGCAGCATTCTAGAGAAATTGCAGACCCTCTTTCCCATGGAGCAACACTTGAAATGGAGAAATACAAATTGGAGATGAGTTATATTCTTCGTGAGGAGGGACATCAGTTCCAAGGCTCTCAAATTAAATACCTTCTAGTACCGCAAGGTATTAAAGACTACCAACTCTACACCATGAAGCAACATGAGTTTAGCCATGCCAGAGGATAGACATGACGTCTATCCCCCTGGTAATAGATGTCGATTAAGACATGTAATGACACCCTCTATTAATTTTGAGGTGTGAGGCATGTCAATACTAACTGAGGGAATCCAAGGAAATGTTGGCCCGACACCATCAACCATATCATGTCCGCTTGATAGGTGAGCAACCACATTTTCCAGTTGGTCTGTCTGCCTATTGTGTTCATGCCTTACATGGAAAAATTCAATTCTATTGAACCGTTGAATTAATTGAATTATCCTCAATTATAGTTGGCCCTTCACCTTATTTGAAGATTTTGTCCAGTTCCTAGCTTGAGAAATCACCAAAATAGAGTCGTCAATCATGACTATAGATATGATCCTCAAGCTTAAATCCTATTCCAAACTTAATAAGAGCACATATCCCTCTTCTTAATTATTAGTGTTTATGCCTAGTCCACATGATATAGTTGAGAATTGAATTCCTCCGATATAAAAAATGATCCCTCTCACACCTGCGTCCCCTAAAATAAGTTACTTTGTTATTACCAATGTCAAACATAAAATTGGAAAGCTTACGATTTTAGTCATTGGTCTCATAGTAGGGTCAATGTTTTTTTTTTTATGATCTAAGCCTACAATTATAAGAGGTTGAATGTCAGTGGTCCTTTTTCACCGTCGCCAACAAATGACTAACTATATTAGCTATTTTTATATATGGTCAAGCTCTTTGTTTTTTAGTTGGTCTTTCGCTAAGAAAATGATCTTATAACGGTTGATGATTTTTTGGATGATGTTATATCCCTATTGAATGGACACTGACCATACGTCAATCTCCACCCACTTATGGTAGTGTGAGGAAGCACTATCTACACCTCCCTTTTGACTTGTTCAAAATATTTGTACAAATGACATAGTTATCTAACCTAGTCAATGAAGTTAGTATTACATAAACAAATGCTCCTTCACGATTCCCTCGAAATGAATGAAAATATTTTTATTTATTTATGAACCGACATGAATTTTTTTAATTATTTTTTTTATTTTGGGTAATGTAACGTTACGTTACGTTATGTTACCTTACGCAACAACATCTCCCCCATATTGGGTTGTAGAGCAGCTCACTCCTCTCAGCACAATGATCCTTTAAGAAATATTAATAGACCCTCCAACAACACCGATAATTCCACCATTTTGAGAAGCTTTATTAAAAGTATTAAAAAAAAAACAAAACACACACACACACATACGATATATTTGTTTATTTGTACCCTGTGGATCTATCTTGGCATTTTTCTTATTCCCGAGTGATGCATTTTTTTCCTATACATAATACCTGAAAATATGGGATATGCTTTTCTAAAAAAATGACCAAGTTTCATTACAACCATATACCCCACCTAACTAAGCATAGAATTGCTCTATACTTTGTTATTTTTTCATATACCAAGCTCTAAGACACTCTTCAATTATATTTTCATGCCACATGTTTTCAACTCCATTAATATTTTTTATCTCTTTCCATGGTGCCTGAGAATAAGAATAATGAATAAAAATATGATAGTTTGTTTCACCCTCATTCTTATGGATTTTCTTGGGTTTCTTATCCGACCCGAAAAAAAACTTGAAACAAAATATTTTTTTTCTAAAATATTTTTATACAAACCCTTTTTTATCAATACCTTTGAACAACTCTTTGTTACTTAAAAACAAATAAAAAGCATGCATTGCAATTGTTCAAGATCATATTCTTACTCTAAAGGTTAAATATTGTAGTCCCCAATATCATATAATTAATTGTTGTGGGGAAATTGGCTCAATGAGCAAAATTCCCTTTCCTTGTAGGTTGCAAACGAGCCAACATATCATGAGATGGTTAGTGTGACAAGTACTAGTGTGTTGAATCAAATAAACATATTAAACCAAACGTAGGAGCTACTTTGACAATTAAAAATTCTAAAATGACATAAAAACAAGCAATAGAGGCAAGCTTCAACTAAATTCTAAATGTCAAATGAAAAGGCATGTATACAATAGTATCAACTCGAGAAATATAGCTTACAAGATGGTAGCTAATGGTCCCTTTGGGAAGGGTCCTTTAACTATATACTTTCTCTCAAACGAACTTGGGGGTGATGAAGGAAAACACTTGCTTCTTAGGAATAAAATCCAAGAAAGCATGAAATCTAATGAATGGTGAGAAAATAGAAGGAAGAGAAGTTTTCCAATCGAATTCTTGCAACATAACCTTGGTTTATATTTATCTATGGAATGCATGCCCATGTCTTCCTTTTATAGCCAAATTGGAGGTCTTCAAAGAACCGGTACCAAATGTGAAAGCTGCTCTTCATGAAGTGACTTCCAAGTACAAGAATGAGTCCCATTAAAGCTCAAGTACATAGTAGGTGAATCCAATATGAGCCCTTTTGCACCCAAATTCATTGTGGACTTTATGAGTCTAGATGTTTACACAATCATGTAGGTTCCAAGGAATGTTCCATGACATTTCGCTTGGGTCACAACATTGACAGTCATGGGAGCTTTATAAGTTTCATTTGTGCATTAATTCCTCCATTCCACATGTTGATTATTGATAAAATGAATCTTTGGTGAGATGCATAATGTATGATGATGATGTCTTTCAATAACAAATGCAAAAATGTCACAAGTGTGCAAAATTTAGGTGATAATAGTGGCCCCTTAATGTATGAGGTTAGGAACAAAGTACATTGTTGAAATACATTATCAGTTCTTTCTCTCATGTTGATATTCTATAAGTAAGAGAGTGTTGATGTATTTGTAACTTCAGAATGTATTCATCTATGTATCTTATGTATTGTAACCCGATGTTTATTTCAGGATGTATCTATTATGTAATTGAGTCATGTTGTCATGCCCCGATGTTCCGATCGGGAGAATCAATAATGTAAACAAGTCATGTCAAGTCATAGTGGGTAACCCTCCGACTGTCTAAGGGTTAAAGTCCCCGTAGTTCCGGGGCACTAGGGTTATTAGACTCTCCTAGTAGAGGTCGGCCCTAGTAGGGTTTTAGTCATGTCGGGATTAGTATAAATAGAGAGTCAGGGTCTCTATTTAGCACACATCACTCACACACTCAAGTGTAGCGCATAGTTGAGGAAGGAGAAGACACTGGGGCTAGACAAGAAGAAGATTACTACTATCGGGAGTGCATCTTACTATTTTGGGGTTTTACATCTTGTGCTGATTCTATCTCTGAGGAAGTTGCAGGGTTTTCTCCATTTATGGTTTCCCCGATGAAAACACTGTGGTCATTGTCTCTTGTGTTTGATTGCTGTACTTGTTGTTCTCTCAGTAAAGATCCTAACATAATACTAGCTTAATGTTGAAAAACTAACATGGTATCAGAGCTAACCTGAGAAGAAGACATTGTGCAGCTGCGGGAACTAGGGCTTCCTAGTTTGTGGATCTTCCTCCACAAATTTTCAGCAAAAGTAAGGTGGAATAACTCTCCTCCTTAGGGCGCATCTTTCTGTCGAAGCAGAATCCAATTTTGAGTTTTTTTTCAGTTTTGGACCTGTCACTGCTATCGAAAATTAGGGATTTTCACAGAAGAGGAATTTTTTAGTTAGCCCAGGCCTGGATTGATCTCCTCCCCAAAATCAAAGTTAGGGACAAATTTCAAGGCATTTGGGTGGACAGAAATCCGGAAAAGAAAAACCCTAATCTGCTCCTGAACTAGCTCTGTAGGATTTCAGCTCAAGTTTCATATCCGACATCTTGAACCTGGTAAGATCTAAAATATTTTGTATTTCCATTTGAGGTTCTCAATTAAGATGTCTCATCATACCAAGCTTGATT
This sequence comes from Pseudotsuga menziesii, assembly GCA_001517045.1. NCBI lineage: Eukaryota > Viridiplantae > Streptophyta > Pinopsida > Pinales > Pinaceae > Pseudotsuga > Pseudotsuga menziesii. The sequence goes on from LPNX010477656.1 coordinate 598,639, forward strand.
AAAAACTTGAGGGGGCTGATAACTTCCGAGCCTCGAAGTATAGGATCTCCCTGTTCCTGGAAGAAAATGAGTTAGACTCCTACATCCCATGAGGAGGTTCCAGTTCCAGAGGGAGATGATGCAAAGGCCTTACATAAGAAGAATATGGTTATGTCAAAGAGGATCATTGTTGATTCTATCAAGGATCACCTTATCCCACAGGTGTCCTCTCTCAAGACACCTAAAGCTATGTTTGATGCCCTAACCAAATTGTTTGAAGGGAAGAACATAAACCAGAAGATGACCCTGAGAAACCAAATGAAGAATGTGAAGATTCAAAATGCAGAAACAATCCAGTCTTACTTCACAAGATTTTCTTAGATCAAAGAACAACTAGAAGCAGTTGATGAAGAAGTGGAAAATGCAGAGATTGTGATGACTACCTTGAATGGCCTTCCTAGGTCATGGGATTCTTTCATCCAAGGAATCTGTGCTAGAAAGAAGTTAGTCAAGTTCAGTAGTCTATAGGAAGAGTGCTCTCAAGAAGAATCTCAGATAGCAGCTCGAGAAGAGAAGATGGGAAGTGAAGACCAAGCTCTCACGGTACACTCCAAGTCAAACAAAAGAAGACCTTATAGCTCCAGAGGTAAGCACTCTCACAAAGATAACACTAGAAAAGATGTATCTAGGATCATATGCTATACATGTGATGAAGCAGGACACTATGCAAGGAATTGTACTAACAAACATGAGATAATGAAGAATAGCAACAAAAGAAGACATCATGCTCATGCTGCAGAGGATGATGAACCATCCAGGAAGAGATCCAGATATGAAAGTGAAGATTCTTCAAGCGAGGATGAATATGTTCTGATATCCGCTCTAACTGGTAACATTACTCATGGAAGTGATGATTGGCTTATAGACAGTGGGGCTTCCAAACATATGTCTGGATTCAAGGAATCCTTTGTGAGACTGTCAGAACATGAATCACTTCACAAGGTAAAGCTAGGAGATGACTACCAATATCCAATAAAAGGTAATGGGGAATCTTCCTATAAATTAGACTCTGGAAAATCTCTAACAATGAAAGAAATATTGTTTGTGCCAGGACTCAAGAAGAACATTCTCTCCATATCAGCATTAGATGCAAAAGGAATGCATGTTGCATTCATAGATGGTCAAGTCATCATGTGGCCATAAGGAAAGACTATTGATGATGCGGTAGTGATTGGAGAACAAGAAGGAGGATTGTACAAATTAAAGGGCCATCCAGAACAAGCCTTTCTCCATGACACAGTAGAGCCAAGTGAACTTTGGCATAGAAGGCTTGCACATGTGCATTACAGAGCACTACCTATTACAAGCAAAGCCGTTGATGGGGTCTGCAAAGGATGTGCGAAAGGAAATAATACAAAGAAGACATTTCCAAGCAGCGAAAGCAAAGCAAAAGGAATCTTGAAAATCATCCACTCCGATGTATGCGGTACTATGTCATCAAACTCTCTAAGAGGGTATGCATATTATGTTTATTTTATTGATGAATTTTCTAGGAAGACATGGGTTTACTTCATGAAGAACAAAGATGAAGTATTCAGTAAGTTCAAGGAAGTCAAAGCCTTGATCGAGAACCATACTGAAAAGAAGATCAAGACCATTCGATTAGATAATGGTAGAGAATTCACTTCAAATGAATTCAAAGAGCTATGCAAAGAATCAAGGATTAAGAGGGAGTTGTCCACTCCTTATAATCCACAACAAAATGGGATTGTGGAACGAAAGAACAGAACTATCATGGAAGCTGCAAAAGCAATGCTTCATGATCAAGACCTTCATGCATCTTTGGGCAGAAGCTGCCAGAACAATAGTGTATGTACAGAACTGTACTCCACATAGAGTACTCGAGAACAAGACTCCTGAAGAAGTCTTCTCCGGCAAGAAACCAGAAGTCAACCATCTCAGAATATTCGGTTGTCCTATGTACATCCACATTCCAAAAGAGAAGAGGACTAAATTAGATCCTTCAGGAAAGAAGGGTATATTTGTGGGATACTCTGAAAGCTCGAAGGCTTACAGAATATATTTCCCAGGATACAAGAAGATTGACATCAGCAGGGATGTGACATTTGATGAAGACACAGCTTACAACAAATCCAGAAAGAGACCTATTGAAGAACTTGAAGAAGCATAAGCACCTAGAATTCATGACACAACCATGAATGAAGAAACTTGAGAAGAAGATCGAGAATTTGAAGAACCACGAAGACCTGTAGATCCACCTTTGGAGAAGAATCCTCATAAGAGGAAACCTGCTTGGGTACGAGAACTTATCCAAGGTGCAGAAATATATGGGGCTCCAAGAGAATCACAGAGAAAGAAAGAGGACCAGATCCTGTTCCGGGTATGTAGCTTTACTATGTGATTTCATTAATAAAGAACCTTCCAGTTATGAAGAAGTAGCAGAATGGAAAGAATGGAAGGATTCTATGATCGAAGAGTACCAATCGATCATGAAGAATGATGTTTGGGATGTTGTCCCATGACCAGATGGGAAGTCAGTTGTAACTTCCAAATGGATCTACAGGATCAAACTTGCTGCAGACGGTAGCATTGAAAAATATAAGGCAAGATTTGTAGCTCGGGGTTTCTCTCAAAAAGAGGGAATAGACTATGAAGAAACCTTTGCACCTGTATCCAGATACACTTCCATTAGATCAGTACTTGCTCTGGCTGCAGTGATGAAATAGAAGATACACCAGATGGATGTCAAGACTGCTTTCTTAAATGGTGTAGTGGAAGAGGAAGTGTATGTAGAACAACCACTTGGTTTTGAGACACATGACAGGGAGTCTCATGTGTGCAGATTGAAGAAAGCCCTGTACGGTTTGAAACAGGAACCCAGGACATGGTACGGCAGAAATGATAGCTTTCTATCCAGTTTGGGATTTACCAAGAGTAAAGCAGATTACAACCTTTACTACAAGGTTGAAGATGGCAACCCAATGATTCTTCTACTATATGTAGATGATCTATTTGTGACAGGTACGGATGGGTTGATTGCTGATACGAAGAGAAAGCTTGCTGCTGAGTTCGAAATGAAGGACTTGGGGATGATGCATTACTTTCTAGGTATGGAGGTGTGGCAGAGTACGGATGGAATCTTCCTTAGACAAGAGAAGTATGCAGTAGAGATCCTAAAGAGGTTTGGGATGATGGATTGCAAGACTATGGCCACACCTATGGCATCGAACCTGAAGCTATTGAGTGATGCTTCATCAGATTCGGTTGATGCTACGATGTATCGTCAGATGATTGGGTCATTGATGTACCTGATGAACACAAGACCAGACATTTGCTTTGCTGTGAACACCTTGAGCCAGTTCTTGACAGATCCGAGAAATGTTCACTTGATTGCTGCAAAGCATATTTTGAGGTACCTGAGGGGTACAGTTGATTATGGGCTCAAGTACGATGCAAATTGGAAGATTAACCTGGAAGGTTATGTTGATTCAGATTGGGTAGGCAGTGCCATCGATAGGAAGAGCACTTCAGGGTGTTGCTTCAGTATGGGATCAGGTGTGATCTCTTGGTTTAGCAGGAAGTAATCCTGTGCTGCATTGAGTACAGCTAAAGTAGAGTATGTCGTAGCTTGTTCAGCTAGTTGTGAGACAGTATGGCTGCGGAAGCTACTGTCTGATTTATTTGATCTCTAGACGGATGCTACTTGTATACATTGTGACAACCAGAGTTGCGTGAAGTTTTCAGAGAATCCAGTGTTCCATGACAAGTCGAAGCACATCGAGATCAAGTATCACTATATCAGGGATATGGTGTAGAGAGGAGTAGTGAAGCTCCAGTATGTTGCGACAGAGGAACAAATAGTTGATGTGTTGACGAAGCCATTGGCCAGAGTGAAGTTTGAGTACTTCAGGGAGAAGCTTAGTGTTCTCCAGATCGAGGTTTCCTCCAAGGGAAAGTGATGAGTCCCAAAGCCATTCTAACAAGCAGGTCAGCTGTAAGGGCTGAGCCATTCTGTCATGGTGAGAGGATTCAGTTCCTTCCATGTAAGATATGAGTGCTAAGATCCAAAGCCATTCTGATGAGCAGGTCAGATGTAAGGGCCGAGCCATTCTGTCATGGTGAGAGGATTCAGTTCCTTCCATGTCAGATATGAGTGCTGGCCATTCTGTCAAGTAGGACAGATGTAAGGGCAACTACCACTCTCCGGGAGAGTGGAGGAACCTGGTCCGTTACCAGGTAGCTCAGTCTGGGACTGAGGGCCATTTTGTCATGGTGAGAGGATTTAGTTCCTTCCATGTCAGATGTGAGTGTAGGCCATTCTGGCGAGGGTGTAGGACTTGTTTCCTACCAGGTCAGATATAAGGGAAACTGCCATTCTCCGGGAGAATGGAGGCACCTGGTTCGTTACTAGGTAGCTTTGTTTGATACTGGGGGCCATTCTGTCATGGTGAGAGGATTTAGTTCCTTCGAGGTCAGATGTGAGTGTAAGCCTTTCTAGTGAGGGTGGAGGACTTGTTTCCTTCCAGGTCATATATAAGTGCTGAATCCTTTTCACAGATGATAGTGATGTGATGTCCTATCATGCTAGTGAATGTGAGTGTTGGGCCTTTCTGATGTGATTGTAGGTTACTACATGATCAGATGTGAGTGCTGGGTGTGCCTTTCTGACGAGTAGGTCAGATGTAAGTGTTGGGTGAAGACCTACTTGATGGCTAGGCCTACAACCGGTATGAAAGAAGGCTGGCTATGTAGAACTTCCTATGACGAGATAGCACACATGATGATGACCAGATGAGATCCAGATCGAGCTATGATCCAGATCTAGTTATGATGACTCTGAGAGATCCAGATTGAGTGATGATCCAAATCGAGTGATGATACAAATCTAGTCCAGTAATGATGATCCAGATCCAGTCCAGTGATGATCACCCAGATCGAGTGATGATCTAGATCCAGTGATGTTGATCCAGATCGAGAGATGATCCAGATCCAATGATGATGTCCCATGATGATCCAGATCCAGTGATGATGATCCAGATCGAGAGATGATCTAGATTCGAAGAATGAAGATGACTTGAAGACTCAGAAGACTCGAGATGCAAATGACGAGATGATCCAGTTGATACAGAGAAGAAGACTAGTGCTGAAAATTGTGTCGAAAGAATACCTTCCTAGTTAAGAGGGAGTGTTGATGTATTTGTAACTTCGGAATGTATTCATCTATGTATCTTATGTATTGTAACCCGATGTTTATTCCGGGATGTATCTATTATGTAATTGATTCATGTTGTCATGCCTCGATGTTCCGATCAGGAGAATCAATAATGTAAACAAGTCATGTCAAGTCATAGTGGGTAACCCTTCAATTGTCTAAGGGTTAAAGTCCCCGCAGTTCCGGGGCACTAGGGTTATTAGACTCTTCTAGTAGAGGTCGGCCCTAGTAGGGTTTTAGTCATGTCGAGATTAGTATAAATAGAGAGTTGGGGTCTCTATTTAGCACACATCACTCACACACTCAAGTTAGCGCATAGTTGAGGAAGGAGAAGACACTGGGGCTAGACAAGAAGAAGATTACTGCTGTCGGGAGTGCATCTTACTGTTTTGGGGTTTTACATCTTGTGCTGATTCTATCTCTGAGGAAGTTGTGGGGTTTTATCCATTTATGGTTTCCCTGATGAAAAACACTGTGTTCATTGTCTCTTGTGTTTGATTGCTGTACTTGTTGTTCTCTCAGTAAAGTTCCTAACATAATGCTAGCTTAATGTTGAAAAACTAACAGAGAGTGAGAGAGAAATTTCTAAGAGTAAAAGAGAACCCAATGGAGAGTGATGGTGACCACTTTTAAAGCAACATAGTTATAGTTAATACGTATAGAATTCTATTATATAAATGAGGTAGGTATTCATGTGCTCATGAAATTTTGTCAAAGTAAATTACAATAAGAAGATATTGAGGGGCGACTCTATAGATTGTTGAGGTAAGGGAAAAGTGGGATTTGATAGAAACCTGAGGAGATGTGCCTGCTTATTTGACATGATGGAAATGACGCTTGAGTGGGTGAACCATTGATGATGCCAAACTACCCACTAGGGTTGGGGACCTAAATAAACATGAAGGCACCGAGAGGGATACTCCTAGTATTCATATTTGTAAATCTCATAATTGTGAACACTACAACCATTGGAATGTATGACTCTCCCTAATATGATGAATGAGTTGGTGTTGAGCATAGGGGAGAATACCGAGGTGAAGAACAATGATGAATCTCTATGCTCAGACTGAGGTAGACCATTTACTAGGGGAATGGCACCCAAAATATAATCACTACCATCACAACTCTCATAATAAGTTGTGTTGAATTCGATCATATCTAGAGAGAATCACAAGATAAGGACCCTATTGATGAGAACCAAGGACATATTGTAATTAGTTGGTATGGTGATAAAATAGGATGAGACAAGGTGGTGAGAGTGATGATTGGGACTTTCCTTTATCAGGGAAACATGAATGGTTGAAACTAGGAAACAATCTTCAATCAACTTAGTAGCATGTGACCAAAGGCCGAATGGTCCTAGGGAATGAACAAACGATGGATGGGGTATCATATGGATGTTGTTAAGATGAGAGGATGTGGAGGCTCATGTATCAGGATGACAATTATATTAATGAAGGCATCGGTAGGTTAAAATGGGTGACACATTTCAAATACTTCGATCAAGGATGACAATATATGTTTCCTTCAAAAGACTAATGATGCTAAAACCCCTTGTTTTTGTTATTTTGAGGAATATATGATGTTTTATCTTTTTATGAATGAATGAAAAAATATGCTAATGTTACATATGAGAAGACAAGTGCCCGATGAATAAATACCATGCAGAGTGTCCCTATAGTGATGATGAGTCAATGACGATGTTTCAATTAGAGGGAGGGGCCCCAATGCTGGTCTTCTTAGGGGGTGATGGAGTGGTAGTGAATGCAAATGGTATATGATCATGACCGGAATGAAAGGCCATTTCTGAATTGTAACAAGAAACTTATTAGGATTCTAAAGGAGGTAGTCAACAATATCCATCAAGGAAAATTATGTGGCTTTCTTGATGAGATGATGATCTATCAGACTCTTGATCCTAAGGGGTACAACAACATGGGTGCCATGATATAATGTGTTATAATGGAAAGAAAAACCATGATAGTGGAATGCTAAGGCTCTACAAAGGAAATATGCAATGGGGGGTGTGATGCATTTTTTCGAGAATGAGAACCTTAGGAATATCAAAGAGATGACTAGATATATACAATGTATATAGAGGGAATATAGAGTTGACATGCTAGGTTGAGTAGACATACTTGTGAAGGTGGTTGTGAGACTATGAGTGAAAATGAAGTTGTCCAATTGAAATTATGCAAACATGAAACAAAAACCACAGGGTAATAGTGGTTGTGACAAGAAATCCAATGGTGCAAACAATATTGAAAATGGAGGATCGTATAACTTGGGGAAATGGTCAAAAATGAGGTATGAATGAAGTTACTGGGAGAAAAAAATGAAAGGCGCCATGCTGAAGGGATCTTATGATGTTGATCACGACAATGTTGACGATGCATCAAATGGAGCTATAGAAATCCTAAATGAGTTAATTATTTGGGCGTTGAGCATATAAACGGAACTCATTACATGAGATTGGATTAATAGTTTTCAAATATGGGAGTTGCAGGGGATCCAACAAGGCTCATATTTTTTGAGATAAAATTTAATAGTTTTCACATCACTTGATAGTGTGAATACAATCATGAAAGAGCGAAGGTAAAAAATAACCGATGCACAATATTTTCTAGGTGGTGTCCATTACAAATAAATCACCTCCACAAGCACCACTATGGCGATTGTTGAGAACTTTCTCAACCTCATCATGAGATAAGTATTTTCAAGTTGGTATCTAACCCTCGTCAATAAAGGATGTCTCTAATGAGAATACGACAAGGATTTTAATGAGGGATGTGAAAACAATCATCATGTGAGACATGAGAAACAAATTTTTGTGTTTGGGGATAAGTCAGAATATCTTCATACCATGGGTATTTGACATAAAGTACGGATAATTAGTCATTAGGAAACTGAACATTTAGAAGGGGTCTTATTTTGTGCATCAAGAGGTCCACAATGAACTCACCAGGGGCCATGGACTTCTATATTTTGGGATTTACAAATTCAAAATTGAAGTCTTGGAGAATGATGATCCATCATGTGAACTTACCATTGATAAGTCATTGGCCTAGTATATAATACATGGGGTTTGAATTTGCAATTAACTTACTTTTGCATAGCATATGTAATGGCAAATTTTTTGAACTGAAAAGACCACAACCAAGGCCAAATTATCATTATGGTTGTAATTTAGTAGTGGCCTAGAGAGGGTTTTGTTGATGTAATAGATAATATGTTCACAATAGTCCTCCCCTAATTGCACTAAGACTTCAATGACTAAAAAAATAATATGGTGTTGAAATGTTAAGGATGAAATCATTGTTTAATTAAAGGGGAAAGATTAAAGGGGTAGATTTGAGTACTTTCTTTAGTGCCTCAAAGGACTATTGAGCTTTATCATCCCATCAAAAGACAATTTCCTTACATAAGAGACATAAGAATTCATGCACTTGTATACTGTAAGCAAGGATGAACCAACAATTAAAGCTTGCTTTGTCTTGGATGCTTTGCAACTAATGCCATGCCTTAGGTGGGGGTATTTTGATAGTGGCTTGAACTTTGATGGGATATATATACAATGATCCACTTTTGAGAGACAATGAACCTGAGCAAACATTCAACATAAGACACAATTGAGGGGATTCAAGTGTGTGTTGCACTGATAACATCACAAAAGGATGGTGTGAAGGTTGGTGATGCAGTCTAAGTGTTTCTTGAACTTGGTAGTGAGATCATTAAGATAATACAAGATGATTCATACTAGGATGTGGAACACGTAATACATGGCACATTGAAAGGTGGGTCTAGTGTTCTTGAGCCCAAACGATATGACACAATAGGTGAATGTTCCCCATGGCGTAGTGAAGGTAGTTATATATTGATCTTGTTGAAGATCTAAATTTGATTGTACTCAACAAATTTGTCATCCATGGACGACGATACTTCATGTATTGCACATGCATTGACAACCTGGGTGATGAATGGGGTTGGGAAGTTGTCTTGGTAGAAGCCCGATTTAGGTCTCTAAAATCTATGCACATTACATGAATAGTTCCCTATTTTTTGTTGAAAAGGATGTGATTTGATACCCACAACATGTAGGTCATGAAAAAGATAAACCTAGCTTGGCAGAGTTTAACTATTTATGCATTGATAATGGGTTCTCTAGATGGAGGTAGAGGCCATTTATTTTGTCGTATTGGAAAGGTATCAAGCCATGTTTTAATATGATGTTTAAAAATGGTAGGATCAAGTCCTGGAATTTCTTGATATGTCTAGGAAAGAATGTATTGAAACTCTTGGAACAATGGTTTGTAAGCAAATATTTCCTATTGGGAATATGATACTCTAAGCAAGATGTTTTGGGTGATGTCAGGGGTGAGAGAAATATCCACCTTGATGGTAGGTGAAATATTGGCCTTGTTGTCTTCTTCAAAACATTAAGGGTAGGGATGGGTTTCTTAAACCAATTGATGTGGTTCGGAGGGATACAATCTTTGGTTTCGACAACACAATGATTAGCCACTTGGGTGGTTGTGATGGTAACTTGAGGAATAAAATAGGAATGATGATGCATATAATCCCATAGGGTCTCAATATTTGTCATGGCCTCAATGATGTCCTCATCTAAGTGGAAGAGGTGATCAAGGAAGTTATTTGAAGATTTGGTTCCAATATTTTTAGGGACAAGCACTGTGGCACATGCATAGGCAATGTCATATGTGTGATATGTGTCTAGCAAGATATAAGATCCCATGGAGTTTGAAATAATATATGAGGAATGTGCATTAGCGCATGGGAGGTAAGCAAAGTTGTGCACAATTGGTGTGTTGATTTCAATGGTAAACATGAATGATGGATATTCGTAAGTGGTAGACACAATAAATGAGGACATGCAAAACATATCATTGTGTCCATTCATATTGTGTGATGAGGGGGGATATCCTCCTAGGGTGGAGAATGTGGGTCTGCCAGAGGTGTATTTATGTTGAAAGGATTCCTTAATTGTTCAAGGTGATATGCTCAACCCACTCTCAAGGTGGGGCATTGAAACAAAAAATGGGTCAACAACCCACAATAACAACATAGGTGGAGAGCACATTATGTGACCAGTGTGGGGGTAGGGAATAAAGAACATATGGGTTCATTAAAAGGTATTGCTCCTGCATCTGGAGGTAGGAAATGACCACTCTACTTGCATATGTAACATGGGTGAGTGTTATTTGTTTCAATTGATGTTGAAAAAAGAACAATGCCATACGTGGGAGATGTGTCTAGCAAGATATAAGAGCCCATGGGGTTTGAAACAATATATGAGGAATGTATCTCAGCGCATGGGAGGTAAGCAGAGTTGTGCTCAATTGGTGCATTGATATCAATGGTAAACATGAATTATGGATATTCGTAAGTGGTAGACACAGTAAATGAGGATATGTAAAACATATCATTGTGTCCATTCATATTGTGTGATGGGGGGGATATCCTCCTAGGGTGGAGAAAGTGGGTCTACTAGAGGTATAGTTATGTTGCAAGGATGCCTTAATCGGTCAAGGTGATTTGCTCAACCCACTCTCAAGGTGGGGCATTGAAACAAAAAATGGGTCAACAACCCACAATAACAACATAGGTGGAGAGAACATTATATGACCAGTGTGGAGGTAGGGAATAAAGAACATATGGGTTCATTAAGAGGTATTGTTCCTACATCTGGAGGTAGGAGTGTTAGTTGTTTCAATTGATGTTGAAAAGAGATAATAGTGACATGCTTAAGGGAAGTGGTCTTTGGTGAATGTGGTATTGAATCATTCCTTGGATTAGGGGATTGGCGAACAATGAGGGTAATATTGAATCATGGGAGAGATACAGGTGTGGTTATAATTACCAAACTTAAAACATATGGTGCATGCATGATTAGTATGTGCAGATTTTGTTCTTAGTCTTTAAGGGATTTATTTGAGGAGTAAAGAGAAATATCCTTATTGATGAGTTTTGATGAGAGAAACACTTCTTCGGGGATGCAAAATGTTCCTAAGCTCATGTAGGGCTAGAAAAAGGTTAATGGGATGACCTTTCTTATCACATGAGGTATGTGTGGGGAAATCAAATTTGCAAGGATTTGGGGGAGATATGGTGCTTGTGGTTTGGGATTAATGTCCTCAACTATTTTAGGTTGAGTTGAGTTGATTATTAGTGATGGTCCTATCGTGGTTGGAGGAATTGACCAAGGGACCTTTGAACATGAGACATTAGCAACAACAATTGATGTAAAGTTGATATAAGTGTATAGATTCAAAGCTACTTCTAGATATGGAGGTGTTAAGTACCATATAGGTATCCTGAGGGTCAAACTTGGAAAAGTGAGGGTAGCCATGACAAGCGTACATTTTATACCATCGGGGGAAGAAAGGGAGCTTCTACAACTAGCGCAACTAAGGTAGGAGGGAGAATGGTTTCTTATTCAAGAACACTTGTGTGATTGGTGAGGATGTAGAAACCGAGGCAGGTCAAAGTGGTTGATTTGTTTAGGAAAAGATGGTGCATGTTGGAATTCTTTCTTGTTGACCCAGGTTCATATACTTAGTCGAAAACAAAATACTAAGCCTATCGACTCAACATAGGAGGAACCAATCAGCAACAACTACGACAAAGATGCAATCTCACCTGATATATCTTATTGGGAATTGCCATGACCATGTCTCTACAGTTATGTGGGGATATCTATTTGTGCAGTACTTTATCAAATTACTCGACCGAAGTTGGGGGTTATACTTGGTATTCCTTGACTATTCATTCAAGATAACAGTCTATTTACTAGCCGACACAGATTGCAATATTCAACATAACAACCTTATTATAGATTCATTCAATAAGCAGTGTGACACATACATCTATGAGTTTATTCATCAATAGATACAATGCGACATATTCAGGTCTACTTATTCACAACATAAATGCATTTGGCACAAACACATTAATCAATGAAACATATAGACAATAGTTAATGTGGAAACCCATATGGGAAAAACCATAAAGCCACTCTTCATCTAGCATGAGAAATATGTTAGAAACTTTTGTCTGCGCACTTAGCTTGCAGACTCTTCTCTAGGTATGCTTTACAACTCATAAATACTTCTCTCCTCTCATGCTCTCAAGTTTTGGGACTATGTATTTCTTCTCTCCTTCACTCCTCTGTCGATCCACACAAATCCTGGATCGATCCTCTAGATAACAACTCTCTTCTTCTCTTCTTTACCTACACATAGAATTAACCAACTAACAATTGAATAACATCAACTAACATCAACCGACATCGAACCCCCCACACAACTTGGGTTTTCGCTTTTATAAGATTCTACCCGTCTTAATCAACCAACTCTTTTATGTTAGCTGACAAGATGACATTTTTATTCTCGTACATTCAGTCATAATTAACAATAGGAACTAATAGCCCAAAAATGAAATTATGCTTTATTACCAAAAGCATGCTTTATTCTAATTGAATCCTTACCCACGATCAACTGAACTGTCCTTTTTAGTTGTTCTGCTCTTCTTCTATCATGGTTATTTTCATTGCAACTGCTCTCATCATCGGTGTTTTTGTCACAACTTCTCTTTCGTTGCAGACTCTTCTTCTGTCGCAGACTCTTCTTGTGATTGGAATCTTTATCTTTCCAAACATAATTATGGATGAATTCTGCTTAACTTGTCCTAGGGCCAACATGCCCCCAACACTCACACGTGGATAATCCCGAGCCACATTAGTTTGAAACCTCCATTGCAAAAACCTTCCCTTGAAATTCCTAAAAGATTTTCAATATCTGCTTAGTATCCTCCCGTACTTCTGCTTTCGACTTCTTCAAAATTTCCACAAGTTTGGAATTGATGTGTTCCAAAGTTGTAAGTCCCGCTGAGTGTACTGCTTGTCACATTTTTTCCTGTACGGGTTGAATAATCACTATGACTTTTTATGCCTCTACTTGTAATTCGACAACCCTGTCAGTTTTCTTTTGTTGTTGCACCTGCATTTTTGCGACTTGCTGATGTGTGTTTTTCATGTCAGCAACTTTAGCCATTTTCTCTACTAATGGCAGCTTCTTCATTTCACTCTTCAACTGGTTCATCTATATCTCAATAGTGTGCAGTTGTTTTGTAATTTTCTCCAACTCATTGTCGTCGATCAAAGCTTCCCATGTATGAGAAACTTGGTCGACCAACTTGGCACAAAGTGCCTCTGCCTCCTCTATTCTCTTCGCAACTTATGTGGTTGTTTTTCTTCTCTCCTCCAGTACTTCTGGAGGTGTACTGGGTGTCACTTGTAATTCCAACTCCGTGACCTTCTTGCGGAGGTTATCTGCAATATCTACAAGTTGAAACACTTTGGATTCTACAACCATATCATGTGTGGTACCTTCATCAATGAAATTGTTGCAAGTGTTACGACTGCCTCGAGCCTGTGCCTGTTCTCCTCCCAAGTCTTGGCTTTCTTCTCTATTTATTTGACTGTTTTCTTCATTTTATGAGCAATCTTGTTTGATGCTCTAACTTGGTTGACCAATGCACCTTCTTTGTTCTTAATTTCTACAACTATAGTTCTTAGATAGTGGAACAATCTTCTCAGTGCCCATAGTGAAAAATTTGGTTAGAGGGTTGCAAAATGTAATTGCTCCAATCTTATAGGATTAATTTCAAGGAACCTTAGAACTGGATATATATATATATATATATATGTGTGTGTGTGTGTGTGTGTGTGTGTGTGTGTGTGTGTGTGTGTGTGT
>LPNX010477656.1:612767-655735 GCA_001517045.1 Pseudotsuga menziesii
ATATATAGATATGTATATACATATGTGTATATATATATATACATATATACATATATATATGTATACATACATACATATATGTACACACACACACACATATATATATATATATAAACTTATTTTCCTGTCTTTTGAATCCTTCGTAATTTATCCCATTGACACTGTCCAAGCCCTTTGCTGTCTAATTTTTCTCTCTGTGAAAACAAGAGTTCTTTGACATCACCAAATATATCCTAAGCTTCTTGTAAAGTTGAGGATGAAGTTGTAGGATCTTATCTGAAATCCTTTTCGTATGGTCAGTGCTACCAGTGGGTACCTTGCAATCTTACCGATTCTGAGCTTAGGTGCATCAACTAGTATGGGTGGAAAATAATATGGAAGCATGCTCATAGAGCCTAGTTCTTCAACTTCCAGTGTTGGTGGTGATACTTTCTTGCGGTTATAAGAGCTTAGTTACGTTGTCGGTAGTACATATCTGAGATGACTATAAGCAGATGATATCAGAACAGGAGATTAAGAACTGGTGGGAGCGAAAGATAGCAAATTATTTGTAGAATTACGCGAGGAGAAATAGATTGATGACTACTCAGGCGAAGGAGAGATTATTCACTGAAACTCATGAGAAGTTCGTAGAGTTGATACCCCAGCTTTTGAAAAAACTTCTCGATGAAAAAGCCGGAAGCGACTAAGGACCAAGAGCTGCTAGAGAAACTGATTCGAGGGGGAAGAACAAACCTGTCGGAGTGGTTTGAAAAGATCTCTGACGAATTCTGCGAGGAGAAAGCTATATAAGAAAGAACTTCGGTGGAAACCATTCAGAAGAAATTCTATACAGACCTTACCGAGCAGTTCTTGTGCTCTCTACTAACCCGACTATTAAAATTCCTGATAGAAAAAGGAGTGGTTCATATTGTCGAACCTCATTCGTCACTGCATGAACTGCCACCAAATTCTAGCTGGGCGGAGAAATAGAAAAAGTGGGAGAAATTTATTGCCGAAAGGGAGTGGGAATATTTCCT
The DNA here is from genome assembly GCA_001517045.1 of Pseudotsuga menziesii. Taxonomy (NCBI): domain Eukaryota; kingdom Viridiplantae; phylum Streptophyta; class Pinopsida; order Pinales; family Pinaceae; genus Pseudotsuga; species Pseudotsuga menziesii. The sequence continues at coordinate 613,787 of LPNX010477656.1, forward strand.
AAGCAAGTAAATAAAACTATTCGAGATTTCTAAAGCGTCGGGTAGGCTATGGGGGGGGGTAGCTGATCGTATGTCGGGGTAAAATGAAGAGGATTCTAGTCGACTAAAAGGATATACCATCACCAACAATGAAAAGTCAACCTAAAAAGGAAATCAAACGGATAGTGACAAACAAAGGTATGGCAGATTTACAAAGAATAGAGAGAGAGAAGAGGCTGAAAAAAAGGGAAGAAAGAAGAGAAAGGGCTATAACACTGCAAAGAGGAATGAGTACTAGGGTGACAGACCAAGAAAGAAATATGCCAGAGTTAGGTCATGACCAGCAGGAAGAAGGCGTGGATGAAGAGGCATCATCCATGGAAGAAGACTTGTGGATAGAGCAGCGTGAAGCTCTCCAAATAGAAGTTCCCCAAGAGATAAGACCTCTGTCTCCAACGAATCCGAGTACTAGGATACAAGCCATTGTCGAAGAAGACCTAAGACTAAGAGCTGGTGAATTTGGTATATGTAGCTGACTAGATGACGAGGTAAATGATGATAATCATCTAGTGATCTGTCTACCGGAGGAAGGAAATTGGGTCACACTTCAGGCGTACCCTTCCAATCACAGTATCCACTTACTTTACCCGACATATGAAGGAGCACCCCCCTTGCCAAATATAGCTTTGGAGAATACAGAACAATCGGACCTGCAGACAAATAATTGAAGTTGGACATCAATAGGAGAAGTTGACCCAAACCGACTGCTTGTTGGAGAAGAAACGACAAAAAAAACAATCGACAGAAACAAAATTTCAGTCAAAAACAACTCTGCACAAAGAGACAAGCAAAACATCCCATTACCCCCACCACCACCGTCACCTCCTGGAGGAGATAGCGACAACGAATCTGACATGGGTCACAAATTAGTGAAAATTCCTCTATACGAGGGTGACGAAGATCCTAGACGGCATTGGTTAATCTGTGAGTGAACATGGGAGGCAAATTAGGTTACAACTGAAGATAGACAGATGGCACAGTTCGCTGGTGCCTTGAGGAAAAGAGCACTAACATGGTACATGACCTTTACTGAGAGAACCCCTCAAGCATCTAAAGCATAAATTAAAGCGCAATTCTTGTCGTTCTTTAAAACCCCAGATGCAAAACATCTGGCAGCTAAAAAGTTGAAAACAACATCGCAAAAGCTAGCAGAGTCTGTCCGAGAGTACGACAAACGTTGGAAAGACCTCCTCAACCAACTGGATTATGTAATTGATGAACAAATATTAATTCAGTGGTTCCTTGAAGGTCTATCATAGGAAATTCGGCGGCACATAAGCCTGGAGATGTTTAAAACATACAAAGATACGCTTACTAAAGCTTTGCAAGTGGAGATGGATGAAGATTTCCCAACATATCTCACGGATACTAGACTGGGAGAACAGCTAGAAATCATGCAGAAATCATTGAAAGAGCTGAATCTTAAGAATTAGGATGTCTGGTGCACAAAATGCTCAACGATTGGACACACAAAATATAATTGTCGACAAGACATCAACCGATAGGACATTTGATTTGTTCAGACAAAGTGATTCTCTGACATCTGCCAAGAACATGGAGACCACACAACGAAGGATTGCCCATATAACATGAAAAATGACAAAGCATATTGGTGTGCAATCTGTGAAGTCAAAAGTCACACCACGGTTGACTGCCACCTAAACTTAAAAAATCGACAAAACTACAAAGCAATCTACCAGATAAACGTAGTTGCGCAGAACAATGATAACAATCAACAAATCCATGCTCAAAACGAACAGAATAATCAAAGATACAAAGGCTGTCGATATGAGCGTCGGTTCGAAAACCGTCGGGGAGGATATGGAGGTCGAGGTTGATTCTCTGGGAATCGCGACAACTGACCATGTCAATCCATCTAGTGTTTCACATTCTATAAAGAAGGTCATCGATATGCAGACTTCCCATACAAGGACAAAACCGATTTAAAATTTTGTACTAGCTGTGGAGTCGGGGATTACTCATTAGAGGATTGACCTACTATGCTTGATAAAATCTATAAAAAGAAAAATGTTAATGTCTTGTCGTGTGTTCAAAAACATGATGTAATCAATACAAAGAATCTGCATATAGTAACCCGACAAGGGACCAAAATTGGGAGTGATAATCCACGCATAAGCAAAAGAAAAGAAAAGAATGATTATCCTAACCTAGCTAAACAAAAAAAATTGTATAAAAATGCAATGAATATATTTAAAGAATTTGCTCGACAAGAAGAATCTGATGATAGTTGACGAAGCACAGTTAAAGAATTAATACATTTAGTACAAGAGGATAAATCGGTATCTCAATTCATTGAATTATTGTATAATATGAAACACAACAATAATACAGAAAAATAAACAAAAAACATCTACAGTCTAAACCAGAAGGATAAAAGTGATGCCGACCCACTTGTTGACCTAGAAATTGAAGGATACCATGTCCAACAAGTTGTACTCGACTTCGGCTCACAAGTAAACATTATGACTCTCGACACTTGGGAACAATTGGGTAGACCTTGATTATACGAGTCAGGAATATACCTGAAATTAGCCGACCAAGGTCTGATCGAACCCATCAGAGTTTGGAGAAATGTCGATACGACAATAAAAGGAATATCAACCAAAGTCGACTTTGAAATTATTGACCCTAAGGAAGGATCGAGTTCCTTCCCAGCATTAGTAGGTCAACCTTGGGGAAGAAAAATGAAAGCATCGATATCTTTAGACAAAGAAAGGATCAAACTAAAAGGGAATGGACAAAAAGTCATAGTACCTATCCATCCATCCCAAGGAGAACCTTGGATAGAACCTATTGATGAAGAAGTCAACATTCGACAATTATATCAAATACAAAATAATGAAGACTACATAGAACCCAATTTCTATGGCGAACTTCACTTAGAAAATCAAGATTCAATAGGATAAAACTCAGATGCAGAATTATATGATTGGGAAGTCGAAAACTACAAAACATAAGCAAGAGGTTACTGGACCATTCAAATAGTGCAGAAGAAACCAGTCCAACAATGTTTCTTGGTTTCCATCATCCCAAAAATATTTGAAAAGAAAAGCAGGGAATACCCTACCCTAAAACCAACAAATGTAAGTATCAAATGAATCCCAAGATACAAAGAAAGAGAATCACCAGTTATGCATATAGAATAAGTATCCAAAAATAGTGGTGAACATGGCCGACTACAAAGCTTAGTAGAAACCTTCACAGGACAAGCTGCTAGATGGTGGGATGCCCATCAATCAAGATTGCAGACATGGACAACAACTTCGACTTACTTTATAGAAATATTCGAGTGAAAAAGGCTAACCAATCAAGCCCAAATACCTATGTTCATCCAAGGGCAGGACCCAGAAGAGCACATAAGAACATGCGAAAAAGAGTGTAAAAGACTTGGGTATAAGGACGAACGTACATGGCCACACCTGTTTCCATCGATTCTATCCGACTTACCAAACAAATGGTACAAAATGGAAGAAGCACGAGGTGAAACATTCCTATGGCATGAACTTAGAGAGAAATTTATCAAAGACTTCAGCTTTATACCACAAAACGAGTTAGTCGAAACTACAAAACAAATCAAGGCGTTTATAGAACCGACTGGGAACAATACCCTAACACAAAATTATGACCAACCAAAAATAACATGTAATAATATACAAACCAAGACAACACCATAGTCAACAAGACTACAAATGGAAAATGAATATTTGGAAGGGAAAAGCTTTCGATGGAAATCATAGCATGCAGAAACAACAAAACCAATTCGCACAGTACTCAAAGTTGAGATAGCCGATAAAGAAGATACCGACCGAATGACTGCAACAAAATTTCCTGCTACATTTTCACAGTTTAAAGAAGGGAGCCGACCAATCAATGAAGACAAAGCACCAAAATGGTTAGATGCTAAATTGAAAACTAAAGAATTCGACATCTCAAATGATGATCGACCAAAAATGACAAAAATTGGCTATTACTGGAGTGAAGAACAAACAATAGAAATAGTAAACTTACTAAAATAATTCCAGGATGTATTCGCTAGAGACTACAAATATCTCAAAGGTCTAGTCCATGAAATGGGTGAAATGAAGATCGACATCAAACCTGATGTCCGACCTGTCAAGAAGAGGCCATATAAATTAGCTCATAAATACAAAGAGATAGTCAAGAAAGATATTGATAATATGGTTGCTGCAGGAATTATCTACCCTATTGACCAATCGGAATGGGTAAGTCCAATGGTTGTTCAACCAAAGAAACATGACTCAACAAAGCTAGGGATTTGTGTCGACTTCAACGAATTAAACAAAGTCACCTTAATAGACCCATTTCCAACACCCTATGCAAATGAAATCCTAAATGAAGTCTCGGGACATGAATGTTACTCGTTCACAGATGGATTCTCAGGTTATAACCAAGTACCAATAGCTAAAGAAGACCAGAAAAAGACAACATTCATATGCGAATTTGGCTCATTTGCTTACAGAGTTATGCCTTTTGGTTTAAAAAATGCACCTGCAGTATTTTTGAGAATTGTGGTCAAAACATTTCAAGAATATATTTACAAAACAATGGCAGTATATTTCGATGATTGGACAATATACTCTATGCTGAAAGATCACTGCAAATGGCTAAGGCTCATGTTGGAACGATGCCGACAAATCCAGCTATCTTTGAACATAAGGAAATGCATATTTCTAACCCCTATAGGGATACGATTAGGACACATTGTCTGCAAAGAAGGAATCAAGGTCGACTTTGCAAAAATAAAAATTATCCTCGACTTAAAACCATCGGTGAACCCAAAACAAGTCAGGGTACTACTTTGTCATACATGATATTACAGGAAATTCATAAGATACTATTCAGATATGACCTATCCATTGGAATAACTATTAAGAGAAGATCAGGGGTACGACTGGACAGAGGAATGCAACATATCATTTGAAACACTAAAAAGGAAGCTAGTCGAAGCATCCATTCTAAGGTTCCCGAATTGGTCGACCAAATTTCACGTACACATCAACGCATCAGGCCTAGCAATAGGAGAAATATTAACACAACCAGGGGACGATGAAATGGAATACCCCATAGTTTACAGTAGTAGAAAATTAAAGAAAGAAGAAAGGAACTATTCAACAACAGAGAGAGAAGCATTAGGAATGGTCTTTGCACTACAAAAGTATCGACATTACCTATTAGCCAACCCTTTCATCTTTTATACCGACCACCAAGCATTAAAATACCTTGTAAATAAACCCTTACACCATGGGAGAATTTGTCGATGGCTACTTCTATTCCAAGAATTCGAATTTTAAGTCGTTGTTAGACCAGGAAAATTATATGTCAGACCCGACCACTTGTCACGCATCGACACAGGAGAGGAACCAACATGAGTTGAAGACGACCTTCTGGATGCACATTCATTTCGAATAGAAGCAGTCCCAATAGAATTAGAGGAAATATCTCAATTCTTAGAAAATGGACAAGCCCCAGAGGGCACGAGCACAAAAAAGAAACAAATCTTAGCCATGAAAGCTGCACCGTATAGCCTCATAAATGGATTTTTATATAAAATGGGCCTGGATGACATCCTCAGAAGATGCGCATTAGAACATGAAAGAAATAATATCATGTATGAAGCACACTATGGACCGACAGGAGGAAATTTTCAAGAAGACACAACTACCAATAAAATCCAACAGTCAGGGCTATGGTGGCTGACACTATACAAAGATTGTAAGAAATTTGTAAGCCATTGTGACAAATGTCAACGATTGGGTCGAACTCTACCTAGTACAGAAATGCCCTTGATATTAGTAAACCCAAGTTTGACATTTGAAATTTGGGCCATCAACTTCATAGGACCATTCCCCATACAAATAAAAAGAATAGGTGCAAGGTACATAATAACTGTAGTAGAATATGTAACCAAGTGGGAAGAAGCAGAACCAGTCGACACATGTTCCGGTGAGATAGCTGCTAAATTTATCTATGAAAATATAATTACCAGATTTGGATGCCCAATAACCCTAATCAGCGACCAAGGTTCACACTTTATTAATAAAACCATTAAAGCACTAACAGACGAGTTCAAAATTGACCACCAGCGTAGTACAACTTATCGCCCCCAGTCGAATGGAGCAATCGAGGCATTTAACAAAACATTAACAAAGGGCCTAACTAAAATCTGTAATACTGACAAGGATGATTGGGATGAAAAGATACCTGTAGTACTATGGGTTTACAGAACATCATACAAGCGTTCGACTGACCAAACACCATTTCGACTAGTCTATGCAAAAGAAGTAGTTGTTCCACTACATTTTCGACAACAAATACCTATCATAGCAGATATTTTACATGTCGATGTCGAACAAGGCAGGAATTTTGGACTGATGTAATTAAGCAAGCTAGAAGAACACCGACTGATTGCTTTACAACACCAAGAAATACAAAAACAATAGCAGAAGGCTTGGCACAATCACAATATAAAAAAAAAGAATCTATCTGTAGGGGATCTCGCCTTACTATACAACAGTCGAGTAAAAGGAAAACCCAAAAAGTTACATACATAATGGATGGGACCCTACGTTGTCGAAGAGATTCATGCCAATGGACTAGTCCGACTAAGGATGTTACAAGGCATAGTATTTCAAAAATTTGTTAATGGTGCCCGACTAAAACGTTACAAAAATTAAAACAAGTTCTAAAAAAAAAAACATAAAACGTAACAACCATAATTGTCAGACAAAAACTATACAAATCTAAAAATATTAAAAACAACAAAACATAACCAACACCCATAACCCAGGATGACAGGAAACCAATGCTTCGACAACCGACATCAAACCCATTGACATACCACCATCGACCATTCACATGATCGACATCAACCAACGACCCCGAAGGTCAAATCACACCTTCATGACTACGGTTAGAAGGAGCGCTAAAAGAAAATCACCATTAACGGAAAACCTAGAGACTGCGCTATAACATCACTTCCGCCATTAATACACCCATCGACAGAAACGTCAAACACCCCACCTATAAATACCAGACCAGAAAAGGATCATTTATAGTATTTTGAAGACATAGAGCAATTCAACAATCAGAAAGTTGAGAACCAAGAACCTATAAGAAAAGTCGACCAAGAAACTGACAAGATGGCACCGAAACAAACCAGAGCTGTAGCTGCAAAGACAAAGGAACTGCAATCTGTTGAAACCCCATTGATGAGAAGGTTAAGAAATATAAAAAATGCCAAGGTACAAGAAACCTCATGGGCGAAAATGTGGGCCGAAATCAGGGAATGTGCTTATGTCGACAAGAAACCGACATAAGCAGCATAAAAGGTAAACCACAACTCCATTATGAACTACATGAACACACCGTTCATGGCGAGTTTCAGAGGAACGAAGGAAACAACAGTAAAATTCATTAACAACCGGTACCACAACGGGAAATTTTACTTCGACAGACCAATTGAAATCTCTGGAGAAGTCATATACAAATTGACTGGTCTCTCCAACCAAGGCGACCCAGTCCCCGTCGACATAAAAGAAAGACTGGTAGAACGTTTAAATGGAACGCCCTCTGGGAAGAATTCAAAAGGGCTAATGATTAGCTAGATGCAAGACCGGACGCCACAAATCATGGCCAAAATCATAGCAATAGGGCTCACACCTACAGGTTAAGGGAGCGACCTGAAGCTGGATATGCTAGAGGGAGTAGACACAATAGCGGAAACATGACAAGTATACATATGGGCTCAGTATGTCGCCGACATGCTCAAAACTATCTGTGAGAAATGCCAGGAGTCGGGTAGGATTATAAGGTTCCCATCTCTAATAATCTGGATAGTGATGTACCACTTGTGCCTAGTCGAGGACAAGCAGTTCCAAGAGTCGAAAAAATTCCACATGTGGAGGTTCAAGCCATTTGCCTAGAATGGAACACTAAAAGAACTAGCAAATGGAAAGGTACTGTTGGAAAACTAGCTCCAACACCTGAAAATCCAGATGACTAGATGGAGGCTACCTCAGAACATCCGACGAAGTCTGGCAAAAATCGCACACATCCAACTAGAGCTCGACCACACTGCGGTTTGGTATATGCAGGGTGAAAAATCAAAAGCAAAACCTCTCGACTATTACCCAAGAGTCGAAGAGATCTTCTGCGAGCTAGCTTGACAATCCGACACAAAGCTGTCAATACCAGCAAAAGCCAAGAAGGCAACCTAGCAATTGAAGAACCACCGACAGAACAAGAGAAGGAAGAAGAATATGAACTCCGACTACACATCAACACCTTTGTGTCGAAATAAACACTAGCAGAGGACACCAATAGATTGCAAATAACAATCATACCACCAACGGCCCAAAGGGGAAGTATACCGACAGAGCAGCATGTAACCAAACTAGCTGAAGAAAGTATCAACCCAGTTCAACAGTAGGAGGGAGGGGAAGAACTAGAGGAAGACATTGAGACCGACAATCTTGAATATGCCATAACCAAAGACACAATTAAAAAGCTAGTAAAATAAATAATAGCAGTAAGAAAAAAGGCAATGGAAACAAAAGGGAAAGGGAAGCACAAGATGATCCTTTCAGAATCAGAAGATGAAGAGGAACTAGTAGATACCACCGTCGACATCATAGAAAATGCTGTAGTGAACAAAGTTTCGGTCGAGACACAGTTCAAATGCTTTGTCGAGTCGGGAGCACAATAGGGTTGGCCGAAAAAGGTAAAAAACACAAACTCTTCAACAACTGAAAATGTTGTTGATTTAGTTTTTATACCTCCACCCCCATCTCCAACCCAGATCACACAGGAAGAAATTCCATAGCTACCCACTATAATCCCAGTCGACATATGCAAAAATGATATGCTCGAAACCTTGAAAGAGAGGTTTGACCAAGACAGTGATTTCCAGGCATACATTGAGAAACTACTTGAACTACTCACCTCTGTCCAGAAGATCACCACCAGATACCCTCTGATCGAAGCTAGTGGATCAAGGTAGCTCATTCCTTCACACCCTGGATAAATACCCAAGAATCCAAGATCTGTGGGAATTATAAAATCAACATTTGTGAGGAACCCCGACAAGATATCTCAAGTTGTTGCAAGTCTAACCTCATCCTTTATCCATGCCGACATCCCACCCCCTCCATTAGCCAATGAACTAGCAAGAGATGTAGAAGAAGAAAGCCTGGAAGAAATCAACCGGTAATCAACAACTTATTATCTGACAACCCAGAGGATTCACCAACACAATTTGAGGACCCGACACCAAGTGACCATATCCCTACCACACCAATTACACCCGACCATTCACCATCTCCACCACCACTTCCCAATCCAGAGTTTGCACCTGAGCCCTCCGCACCTGAACCACCTGCACCTGAACCGCCTCTACCCGAACCAACTGCAACTGAAACATCTGTACCCGAACCCTCTACCTAAAATCCCCCAGATACACATCCAGCTGCAGAGCTAAGCCAATATATCTAGCCAGAAGTTACATCGACTGTTGCAGATCAGCAAGCCGAAAACCCAACATAATAAAATCAACCACAGGGGAGTCTAACCCTTATAGATGCACAAGCACAACAACAAGAAGAAGAACATAAACATAAGAGGAAGAGAGACTGAAAGAAGAAGGACCACCAAAAAGAGTCACAATCGACAATGGTCCACATTAGCCAACTTGGGTCAACCACTGCAGTCAACGCAACAAAGCTAAAGGACAGAGAGTTGGGACGACTCTTAGAAACTCTGGCCATTGAAGAAAAAATAAGAAGCCAGACTAGATGCAAGGAGCTCGACGACACTAAGAAGGAACAAGTCTAATTCCTATTAAAATGAAGAAACCTAGCACAATCTGTAATACTAGGACCGGTGGAATTCGACACTGACAAGCCACTTGAAAAGGCATATCAACTGTGTGAGAGTGTGGTGTCGACCCTACAAGTACAGATGCAAAATACAAAGGAATAACAAAAAGAAGAGACATCTAGATTACTGATGCAGCAATACACAGCCTTCTCAGAAGCTTACAAAGTGCTACTAGACCACATGGAAGAGTCAGTCATTACAGAAGGGGTACTCTGGGACTGGCCTACTTATTACAGGCAAGTATTTTAGTAGACTTGGAAAACTCGACAACAAATTCAAGCATTGGAAAAGAGAAAGAGCACTGAGGAAGCACTTAGAAGCACAATACAAGATCAAATTGTGCTGGAGACAACCAAACTGCAGAGACTCGAGAGACAAGCACACCAGTGGGTGCGGTAGGCACTCCCGAGCTTGGAGAAATTAGACACCATCTTCCCGTAGATGAAAAGACTGCTAGAAACAACAGAAGAAAAATACCAGTTCATGGGACCCGACATGGAAAGAATAGTAGACCTTTCCATTCAAGAGAAGATGTCGACGTTATCAAGCATTACAAAACTGACCATCAACATCCAGAAAGTACTTCAAAGTTGGGCAGAATTCCAACATCAACTGGCTATTACAGCATAAGCAATCGTCGAAGTATGTATACAAAAGTGACCAACCATCCAACTTCATAGCCCACGAAAGACAAACAAGAAAATAACTATCTTAGACAGTAAAAGATTTTGAGTACCTCCCCTGTTTCTTCGGGACGAAGAAATATTTTGTTCTTGGGGGAGATGTTGGAGGAGCTAGTTGGTAAGCCAACTAAGTCGATTAGCCGACTAATTAGAGATTAGGTCGGCCACATAAGGTCATGTCAGTTGACCGAACCGACAGGTAGTTATATGTAACTGTTTGTAAATCATATATATTAGGCTGTTGAACCAGATGAGAACTTGGTTCAGTTCTGTGTTTGTATGGACCCTCATAATATGATATAATCTGTTGTTCTACATCTATATTCTTGTCTCTTGTCTCTGTTATGTCTGTATTCTTTAATGTGTATTATTGGTAACCCTCTATGATCCGTGAGATTACAACAGGTCCTAACCTCACTTCAGGGATGAATGGTATATGTTCATCTTGCTTTTCAACCATGGTCGTCAGTGGAACAAATTTGGTAGTTTCTTCCATGATGGACGTAGGTGAAGGTGTATCGACACCTAATTCTACAACGATGCTTGTACCGGATATAGGGATGACCATAATTTGGGAAAAATCACCTCGACTTTTACAGTTGCAGACACACTAACTCAACTTACTTAGTTCGATGCAAATAGAATGAATACAAATTCAACGTGAAGATGATATACATTCATCCATTCAATCAATATTTCCTTCACACGAGTGGGCAATAAATTGGAAAGGTGGCAACAATTTTCATCACATGGAGCAATTGTCTGAATCATTACAAGGAAACCACCACTCAACCATCACTTTGCCTATCACTTCAGTGGTAGTTATTATGCATTAATGACGGAAAGGAACAAAAAGTATACCGCCAAAATTTCCTTCATCCTCTATTTAACTATGTCCAACTGCCTTTTTGCGACCAAATTACATCATGTGACAACAATTTTCTTCCTGCGATGAGGATTTAGTTGTCGACACCTTTCTTTCCTTTGCGACAAATGAGAGTATTTGCGACCATTTTTTCATATTCGATGGGTAGATAGTCTATCAACACTTTTTCTTTTACTGTGACTCACAGGAAGTCTATGACCAAACACCAATATTTGTTACGTAATTAACATGTTTTTTTTTCTTCCAGTCCACCAAGTCGTAGCTATCCTGGAAAGGCTTTAGCAGAATTCCATTCATCAATCCTTTGAAAGGTGTCCATCTAATTTCTATAGTTGCATTTTTCCTCCTTGAATGATTTGAATGACAACATATGACCCTAGCCAATGTGTTTTTAGCGTGCCATGGTTCTTAAAAAACTTACAGTCATATAGGAGGATAAGTCCTATGACCTGAAAGTGATTATTCTTAATGTGTCGATCATGCCATACTTTATGTCGTTCCTTCTCAACATTTTGGTGATAACCTATGACAAAATGTTCTTCCTCCAACCACACAAGCTGTGACAATATTTCTTTGACAGTACCAACATCAGTCATTTCAGTAATTGCAACAATCATTAGACTGGGTACAATGTATTCCATCGACATAACAACCTCTTGTCCATATACTAGTTGGAATGGAGTTCGACCTATCAACTTCTTATAGGTTGTGCGATATGCCCACATTAATGCAAAAATATTCTTGTCCCAATCATATCTTTGAATGCTGTAAATATTTGTTAATGTGTTCTCAAGGATCTTGTTGAATTCCTCAACAACACCATTCGCTTGTGGGTGATATGGGGTCATCTTTCTGTGTTGGATATGGAGTTGTTCACTCAATTCTTCGATCAACTGATTGATAAAGTGTGTGCCCTAATAACTTAGCAAAATCTTCAGGCATTTGAATATAGACATTATATTGTCGAACAAAAATTTGGCAGTAGTACAATCCTTTATTAGTGCTGCTTCAACCCATCTAGTCAGGTAATCTGTTGCAGTAATAATGTATCTTGCACCTTTTCACTTCCATGGTGGATTAATAGGTCTAAAAAAATCAATCGCCTATTTGTCAATGAATACAAAGTTATCTAAGGTACTAGTGGCATTTCATCTCGTCGCGATGGCTTTCCAGTTCTCTAACAAATATCGCAGTTGCGATAATATTCTCTAGCATCCGCATGCAAAGTGGGCCACCACAATCCTGCTTGCAATATCTTGTACATTGTAGATTTTCCAACATAATGGAATCCTGCGAAACCACGAAGCACTTCATTCAATATCATTGGTTGCTCATGTTCTAGTATACATCGACGAATAATTTCATCCGGTCCCATTTTATATAGTTGTCTAACTATCAATTGGAAATTTGCAACTCGCACCACTAATTGTTTTTTCTACGCGGTACTAAATCATTTTGGTCATATACCGTACTCAATAAATGTATGATATATTTGTAATGATATTCAAACATCACGATCACAAAATCCTATCGTCGAGATTCACAGGTTCTTCTCCACTTTCAATCCTTGACAGGTGGTCTGGTCCTGAGTTCATTTGATCCGACTTAACAATAACTTCAAAATTAAATTCCTGGAAAAGGAGAATCCACCGACAAATATTCCCCCTCAAAACTGGCTTGTTCACCAGGTATTTCAACGCTGAATGGTCTATGAACATCTTGAAATGTCCACCTAACAAATAGTGTCAAAATTTATGAAGTGCATACACCATGGCTAAGCCTTCTCTTTGAGTTGTAGTGTAATTCTTCTCTGTTGTTGATAATTTCCTACTAGAGAAGGAAATAAGATGATTAATCGACCCTTCGCTAGGTTGCACAAGTACAACGCCGAGTGCGACAGACGACGCATTGACATGTACGTGAAATTCTTTTTTCCAGTCTGGAAAAACTAGTATGGGATCTATGACCATCTTGTTCTTTAGAGTGTCTAGACTATCTTGGAAGTGCTTGGTCCATTAAAACTTAACATGTTTTTTCAACAACTTCTCCATCAAAGCAGTCAACTCTCCATATCCTTTTATAAATTTTTGATAGTAACTTGTATTTCCCAATGTTGTTCACAACTGTTTTATTATTGCAAGGGGTGGTAGGTCGACGATGATAATAATTTTAGCAGGGTCAACCATGATTCCAACAGGACAAACTATATGGCTCAGTAAAATTCCAAACGGGGCACACAAGATAAATTTATTTAGATTTAGTGAAATTTGATACCGTCGATACCGTTCCAGCATCATTCTGAGGCTCCCAATATGACCTTTTATGATCCCAAACATCGTCCAATCACCGAAGTGGACCTCAGGAAATTTATGAATAAATTATTTGAAAGTATCCACTTCTACCCTAGAGAATATAGCTGGAGCATTCTTGAGTCCAAAGAGCATTATTGTGTATTGGAAACACCCCCACTTCGTCACAAAGATTGTCTTTTGTTGATCTTCCGTTGCGATTATGACCTGATGGTATCTAGAGAACCCATTAGTAAAAGAATAAACTTCTTTACCCCCAACACTTTCTAATACTTCATTCATAAACGGAGTCGGAAAAATATCATGTAAGTAAGCGTTGTTCAACTTCCTTAGGCCAACGCAAATATGTAGTTCACATGTAGTCTTCTTATATTGCACTAGTATCAGACTAATCCATTCGGATTCTTCAATCGGTTCTCTGATACCTGCATCCAACATTCGATATAACTCCATCTTAACCTTTTATTTATACCACATATTCAACCAGTATGGTCGCTGCTTCACGGGCTTTGCGTTAGGTTTTAATGGTATCTTCATCTCTCCAAGTTCTCTGACAATCCCCTTCATCTCTGAATTTTTTTTAGTGAACAAATACTGAAACTCATGCAGTTGTCCATGATCTTCCCGACACCTTCATCGACCCAATAATATCTGATATTGGCAAACTTTGGATTCTCTGGAGATCCAATATTTACTTTCTTGACTTTCAACGGGTTCAAAAATTGGTCACTAGAAATACCAAATCCTTCCACCGCACGAGTGCCTTTAGACTTTGGGATGTCTATATCGAGTGGGTCATCATCATCAGGTTCTCCCATCACATTATAGCAATCCATCCAGTGATGGACTATAGCATTTATTTGATTAAAGTTTTTCATTGACACAAGGATATATTCAAATATATTCGTCTTGATCACTTGCTAAGAAACATCAATCGAAGGATGATTGTCAACAAAATCAAATGTGTGTGTGAAACTAGCAGCCTGTTCATCCCATTCAACTATTTCACGTCGCAGCTCAACTGCTGTGTACCAATTACTTGGTATAGATGTTCTCTTCTCCAAATTGTATCTCCATCAACCTCTGACATTGAGGTCATTTTGAGATAGATTTTTTATGTGCGACCCACCATCCGGTAGGCGTAGCTTTCAGTACAAAGTCCTGGGCGGACAAGCACTGATGTTCTGTGACTTTTCCTTCAAATTCTATTAGAAAAGATATCAGGTTAAGTAAAATTTAATATGTGAGTATATCACTTACCTCACTACCTACCCGTCGCACAGATCATGTAATTCTTGTGCATTTTCTCATCGACACTTCATGCAATCGGTTCTGCAAATTTTCTAAAGCTTCTCCAAAATCCGATGTATATGAACTAATGCTGTGCAGACTGAGATTTCCTTCAGCCATTGGATTTACATAATCATCCCTTAGAGAAGTAATGTTATGAATATGGTCTAGATAATTTCCTTGTCCTTCACTCTTCACTCTTCACTGGCTCGACATATCTTTGTCCTTCCAGCGGATCAATTGGTGTGACCACTCGTAGCTTTGAATATTCAAATGTTAAGATTCTTTTCTTGAAATTTATAATAGTCTGATTATCAATCTCCAAGTCGATCCCCAGAATTGCGGGATATGTATAATCCAAAATGTCAATTACTTCAAAGTCGGATGAGTTTTAAGGCCTTCTATCTTGAAAGGAACCTGATTCAGTCGGCCGACATGTAGAACTTTCAAGTGATTTGCTAATTAGAGATGGACGGGAGACCATACGAGTCTCGATTTCCTCATACTTTCCCATGTTTGTCTAGTCAGAATGTTGACATCAGAGCCCAAGTCTAGAATAATATAGTCCATATCATAATCTTCTATTTGTGTAGTCATCCTTAGTTCGCGATCAATCTTCAATATTTTTCCCACATGATTAACCGTTCTTTTTGGTCGCACCTCTTCTTGAGGTTCTTCTATTAGAGATGTCAATTCTGAGACAACATATTTATATTGCATTAGTGCTAAGAAACTTTTAAAGAATTCTTTAATTTACTAACCTTTCCCATTGGTTGCTTACGGAACATCTGGTCAAATATTTTAGGCATCTCCAATATTGGCCTTCCAGAAGTAGGTGCTTGATTTATGTTGATGAATTCTTGTCCCACGTCCAATAATACTTCCTTTATTTTTGGATGTCGAATGGTGCTCTCTTTTTTGTTTTTGGTTGCACCTGTAGTTTTCTATACGGTGCTTCTTGATCTACCCCAGTCATAACACCTCCTCTTGTGACAACAACAATATGTGGTTCCCTTGGTGTAGAAAATATCTTATGGATATTTTGATTAGGGTTCGTGTTGGGATTTTGTGGTGGATTATGGTTTCCTACAATCTTGGTATGCCATATCACAATCAACTAAGGACATTCCTCGACAGTGCGATCAAAATATTTCCAGTACGAACATGTCATAGTATGACCTGTGTAGTCCTTGGAAAATTTTCTAGGTTTCCCGTGATTATAACATATAATTTGGGCTCTTCCATGAAAAAATCCTCCACCTTGTCCTCGGCCTCTAAACCCCCCCCCATTGGGTTGAGGGTATCATTGTTGTGGGTACTGATTCCATGGATATTGGGCCTGAGGATACTGAGCCTATGGATATTGAGACTGAGCTTGCTCTACCTCCATTTGTTTGTCATTCTTCATTAAATAATCATCAACTGTTTTCTCCTGCAGCCGCTGATATGCTCTGCAATCTTTCTCATCATGGCCTACTAATCGAAAAAACTTCCAATATAACTGTCTGGTGCACTTACAATATTATGTAACTATAAAAACTCTTTTGACCGATGGCCTCTAGTATGGTATATTCTACACCAAGGCATTCCTTGTGTATTTATTGGGCTTGACGCTCCTGATGCGACATAATTCATATATTTCGGACAATTGTCTTTGTGGTGTTCCTCTATTTTGCATCTGGTACACCATATTTCTTCTTATACTTCCTTCCCTTTCTTAATATCTTAGAGTTTTAGTGTAATTTTGGCTAGTTGCAACTGGATTTGCATCATGCATGCAGTAGTTTCTCCAACCGGTGAGGATTCCAACTTCATATCTAATTCCAGAGCCTCGGACCAGAATACAATATTTTGCTGCATAAAAGGGATCTGGATGTGTGGTAACAACGCTGCAATCAACCATTATTTGTGTTGAACGTACGACACCTGGAAACTCACTTTGGCCATCAACGTCTTTAATATTTGGTCAAAGTACCAAATAGATTCCTTAGAAAATTGCTTAATTTCTTTAATCTCTGTAATACATCGTGACTCAGATTTGGGATTTATGAACTCGTCTATTAGTCCTGCTCATATTTGATCTAATATTTTCTATGGGATGCTTGTCGGCACCACATCGAATTTCATGTACCAATCCAATGAATGACCCTTAAGGGTTGTGATCATCTAATCTTTATTAATGGATTCATCTTGGAATTGTCGCACGATCCACACGCCTTCGCATAGAAACCAATGTTGCTCAGGGTCTTCTACCTCATTTCCATTAAATATCGGTAACTTTTTATCATTCCCAACCAATATATTTGCTCTTGGTACTGTTAAATTAAATTTTTGGCTAGTTGGTGATGAATTTCTAGATCTTACCTCCAGATATGTATGTCGGGTCATGGGTATGTCATATCCGTACTCTGGATTTGGAGATTCTTCTTCTTCTTTCTCAGATATATGCTAGTAGTACTCTTCCTCATCACAAGAACCTTCGTCGAAGTGTGATGACAATGGGTATTCCTCCCCTCTGGTCCTACTGCAACTTCCTCTTCTCATCGCAGTCCTTCTTCTATTTCCCGACTGAAATAGTATTCCAGTCCTTAGGCACCCACTTTCTATGTCAACCTCACCATCACCAGGAAACATCTCAACTTACTTTTCTCCATTTTCCTCACACTTTTCTTGTGACATATCCCAGGTCTTTATGCTCAAACCTCTATTCTCTAGATTCCATTCTCAAGATCCCTTTTCATATACAAGCATCTTGATCCAAATCTTTGAAGATGTCATGTACCGTCCTTAGGTCCTTGGAAGAATTCTCTTTCCGTCTCACTAAATGATTTTATTATGTCGACTGCAACTTTTGTGATGAAACCTTCCAAAATATTGTTAACCTAGAAATTGACAGCTCTAGATATAGGGTTGTTAACACTTTTCAATCGTTGATTCAACTGAGGGATCCACTCTATCAGTTCTTTCTCTTGAAAATTTATCCGCTGGGTTTCTAGCCTTGAAAACCTCTCATGCAACAAAACAATAAATTCGCAAAAGAAAATCTCATGAATTTGTGTATAGAGGTATCGCTCCAACCACTCTATTGGGCTCATCCGAGATACTTCACTTTATTCCCTTTCAAACTCTAGTTCCTTAAAATTGACCCAATCTTGAATTTTCGACTTAGTAAGGTGCCACGACATATCCCCACCAAAATGATTCACAGTCCTGACAGTAGAACCATTTGTTAGCTTTCTTTCCTGTCGACCCAGGTTCATATCCTTAGTCGACAACAAAAGCCCAAGATATCATCCCGATACATGAGGACCACATCGAAAACACCTATGACATAGATGCAGCCTCACCTGAGATAACTTATTGGGAACTGCGAGAACCAGGTTCCTGCATTTATGTGGGATCTCTACTTGTGCAGTACTTTATCAGATTACTCAACCAAAGTTGAGGATTATACATGGGATTCCTTGGCTATTCATTCAAGATAACAGTCTATTTACCAATCGAAATAGATTGCAGTATTCAACATAAAAACCTTATTACAGATTAATTCAATAAGCAGTGTGACACACACATCTATTAGTTTATTCATAAACATATACAGTGGGACTTATTCACAAAAGACATTCATTCGACATAAACACATTAATCAATGACACACAGAGACAACAGTTAACATGGAAACCCATACGGGGAAAACCACAAAGGCGCTCTTCATTTGGCATGAGAAACATGTTAACACCTTTTGTCTCTGCACTCAGCTTGCAGACTCTTATCTAGGTATTCTTTACTATTCATAGAGACTTCTCTCCTTTCATACTCTCAAGTTTTGAGACTATGTATTTCTTCTCTCCTTCACTCCTATGTCGATCCACACACAGCCTGGATCGATCCTCTAGCTAACAACTCTCTTCTTCTCTTCTCTACCTACACAAAGACTTAACCAACTAATAATCGACTAACATCAACTAAAATCAATCAAAATTGAACCCCCCCCCACTAGCTTGGGTTTTCCCCTTTATAAGCTTTTACCCATCTTAATCTATCGACTCTTTTCTGTTATCCAATAGGCTATAATTTCTATTCTCGTACATTCAGTTACAACTGACAATAGGCACTATTGAACCGAAAATACAATTATGCTTTATTAACAAAAGCATGTTTTATTCTAACTTAAACTCCTTATCTACCGATCAACAGGACTGTCATTTTCAGCCATTCTTCTCTTCTTTTGTCATGGTTCCTTTCGTTGTGGTTTCTCTCATCATCGGTCTTTTCGTCGCAGCTTCTCTTCCATCGCAGACTCTTATTGCGACCAAAATATTTATCTTTCCAAGCAGAATTTTGGCTGAATTCTGCTTAACTTTTGCTATGGCCAACAATGCACATGAGGGGATCACTTAATGGTGAGATGACCGATGGTGGTCCTGCATATGATCGTATAAGTGAGGAGTTTGTGTGGAATCCAAGCCATATCTTCCTAAAATAATAGAGTTTAACATCCATACCAATTATTGTTAGGATATTATTTGGCTTATCGATGGGTTAAGACTCGTAGAATGTAATCTAGTCAAGAGTGACAATGCTTTCTCATTGCGAGTGAACATCATAGTGCATAATATTGAGGAGGCATTGTCCTTCATGGTGTACATAAAACTATGACCAAGGAGGATGTTGTAGTCAAGTTGTGCATCGATGACTTCTACATTGAAAAGATTCATCTTTCCAAGTAGATCAATAGGGACATTCTAGTAGAGGCCTTATGGTTGAGAGGGATGGCCATCATAGGCACAAAGCATGATTCCAAAGGGAACAAGATCAAGAGTTCCTAATCATTTCCAAATGATGGTTGATATGACATAAGTAGAAGCACCTTTGTTGGCTATGCATTGATGAATAATGATATTCTTAATCGTAACAAGGATTTTGAATGTGACATGTGAAATCAATCAAGGTTCATAGGTGTCTAAGTTGAACCTCATTAGATGTGAATCAAATGGATCGATGACACCTAATGTTGATAGTAAATCCTTCTTCTAAGAAGACTAAATAGGTTTGAGTGTAGACACATAGTAGGGTATTGGTCCAAATCATCTACGATTTTGTTGTTAGAAGCTCTAGCATGAGGGATATGAGCAATATGTTATAGAGGTGGCTTGGTGATGCAAGAGCATCCAACTCAGATTTAGTTGACTGATGAGTCAACATGCCATGTAATCACTTCTATAATATAGGGTTCATTGTTAGATAGAAAGGATTATTTTTTAATTTGTAATAAGTAACAATTTGCCATTGTTCTCCTTGAACCTTGCGAGGAATTCTTCAAGGATAGATCTTTGATGATAGGTTTACTTTTATTAGGTATCCAGATCTAAGCTATTTGGATCTGACAGGTTTGTTGAGTGTTATAAAAAGAGTAAATGTAATAGATATGATATGATAGGAGAGTGCATGATAGCAGAGAGTGTGTATTGGATTTTATGATTGGTTAAGTTGAATGAAGAACATAGTTTTACTCTGCAAGAATTTCTATTTGTTTATGTCTTTGTTCCATTTTACCAGTCATATAAATTGAAAGCCTATATGAGTGCATGCATTTCGAAGTCTGATAGAAGTGCAGGAGACTGAGATTGTATGTGAGAAGCAATGCAGCGAGGAATTGATCGTTCCACTGATCAATTCAGTCATAGAGTTAAAGATATGTAACTTAGACAGATCCACGATCATAATTGAATTCCACAAATGTCACATGCCCTAATTTTGCAAAAATAATATTATCTTATTTGATTTTATTTAAAGACAATATGTTAAATTTTATGCTAAGTTGTAATTGATGACTCAGGAGAGTCAAGGATGTTGAATGTAATTCTGAATATTTTAATTATAAATAAATAAAAGTGGAGACAACAGCTTAGGAGAGTTGTTAAAAGAGTGTTTACTGGTCAAGTTGGTGGAGGAGACTGGGTGGAGAGCAAACAAACATGTGGCAACATCCTCAAACACTTCCAATTGTTGCAGGTGGAAACCTCCCTACATTTGGGGTCATGATCCCCCAAGAAAGTGGGATCAGAGCAGGTGGCTCAATTAATGATAACTGACCCAAAAGACCTAGGAAATCTTTATAAAAATGCCCATTGAAGAGAGCTGAGGCTGCTCATTCTAGAGAAGTGATCATTCAGGTGAATGTACTTCAGAGAAATTCAATGACAAGGGAATTTGTGGAAGGAGTTTGAGGGGTTAACTGCTAAGTGATCTAGTGCAGCTTTTCAGCTGAAGGATCTTACTGCTGAGTGCAGAGTGATTATTGAGTCATTGGACTAGTCTGTTGTTTGCTTGTTCCACCAGTTCTCAGCCAAGGAGACCAGGAACAGGCTCGGGGGTCTTGATGAGACGCTATTTGAGCGCTCTTCAGGAGTTGGTAGGGAGGAACGACCTCCTAATGTTGTTGTTGTCCAGCTTAATCAGGTTCTACAATCTTTTTGTTTTACTGTGTTAAATGGTTAAAAATGAATCTGATTGTTATCTAAATGTTAAATGTTTAGTTGCAAATATTAGAGTTAGTAATCTTATAGATATTTGAATGAATGAATTTAAATAGATGAAAAAATAATTCTAACCTGTGTTTTTCCACCTCTGGAATGACCAAACCGTACTCCAACACAGGCGGTGTATTTAAAATAGATGAAGGATATGATAGGAGTTGAAATGAATAGATGTATTATGCTTTTCATAATATCAAAATAATTTATTTCTGTATGTAAATTATTATCAGAAAGGAACCATAACCTGTTATCTATGTTTATTATTTAAACCAGCTTGTTTATGTAAGTATGCTGGAAAAGAAATAGCAATAATTCGATATAGGTAGGAAGGATTAATATACTTAAGTAGATAAGAGGTTATGTTCTACACGGTACAATATTCTTTCTAAATCGAATTAAATACACAGGAGAGTAAACTGTATTATATTCTATGTATATATTTTCTTATGATTATTTAATAACTAGCTGCTTATGCAGTAAAGGATTTACAGTTAAACTACTTTATTTACTTTCAATCCATTGATTATTTAATTACTAATCATATAATCTATTTATTAAAAATATTAACTAAACCTAGTTTAATACATACTATGAAGCTAAGTAGTGTACTACTAAAGTATCTAAGTAAAAAGAGCAAGACTGAATTAAGTTACAGAAGCTGAACTTAGAGTATTTCAACCTGTTGGCTTAAGTAAAATTAACAAAAGGAATATGACAAAACAAATTCATAAATGAATTACATATCTAAGAAAGAACTGTTTTGAAAATTATTAACAGGTTTATACAGGAAAAGTAACTACGGGGTCGAAACCCTTTCTTAATTTCTTTGTTAATATAAAGAAAAATAGCTAAGCGATGATTTTACTATTTGAAATATTATCATTGAATAAACTGAACTATTGTAGACTAGTTACAGTCTTTATAATAAAAATATATGTATAGATGCAAATTGAGGAAATTACATTATATACAGATAACAACATTTACTTAAACAATATTTGTTTTAAAAGTAGCAGAGTTCACTTAACAAAATTTAAAAGAATTCTTTAACCAAGATTTTATTTGAAGAAAACCCTAGCTCATTTTCTAAACAAATAACAACATTTATAAATTATATCATGACTGAATGACAGTCCAAAAACCATTAACAATAGTCTAATGCAATTAATAAACAATACATACTGATTACATAGTCGAATAGAGTAATAACCCTAAGTACACTGAGTCTTATTAATAACATTAAGATAAACAGTCATATAAATAACATTAAGGTAAACTAAGTCCGAGCTCAAAGCAAACCCTTATGTTTTCAAAAGAAACTGTATATTGCGTGATAGGCCAAAAAGGCTTAAACTTAAACAAGTACAAAAAAAATAGCTTAAAAGCTAGTGCACCCATATCGTGGTATGGGGTTTTAAATGTCAAAACCAACAGTTTTGATACTAAAACCTACAACAAGGTATAATCCTTTCTTTTAACACAAGAAGAGAGCTTTACAAGTCATGGCATTGTGTCGGAGTCGCCCTGCTGAAAGCAAGGGTTTAAAATAAAAAAACTAAAACTAGTAAACTGAAGAACAACAATAACCCAAGACTGGGTAACCACCATGTCGTAAATTCTTCCAACTGGAAACTTTCCCTAAGGTCTGAACAAGGAGGGAGAACCATTGTATAACAAGGGCTTACCCGTACACCGAATGCCAGTTCCTTTGAGAGGTGATTCCTGTCTTTCTCTTGTTAAGGCGAACTATCCCTGCAATCTGGAAACCAAAGTTTGTTTAGAAACTTGTTTAAATAACTGAAGACTGTAAATAAAATCTGGAATAGACTCTTGATAATTACCTCACCTGGAAGTAAAGTTTATGGAGCCACGAAGGAACAACAGCACCGCAACCAGCGTAACGAGAAGCCAAACTCTCATACTTGCAAGTGACAGAGATGACGGAGGCTCATGTACAAGCCACACTGATATCAGTAGCAAGAACAAGCATGGGCAAAAACCACGAAAGAGTTTAACAACAAAAGATTTCCCTAACAGTGCTACTTCAGCCTCACGACAGTTCAGGGTAATCAGAAGGGAAAACAAATGAAAGCTGAAGGTCTCTCCAACCACCACATCTAAGTGGCAGCGTATTAAGTCCATAACAACGAAGCTGGAGTTGAACACAGGCGTGCCCTCATGGCTGCAACAAACCAAGCGTAGCAGAGACCAAAGCCTTGACAAAACAATGAAGAGCTAGGGTTGCATTGGAGACTTTTAATTCATACAATGCAGGGTGAGGAAGGTTCCACGTGCCCCATAAATTTATCAAAGTCACAGTGGGTTGAGTTCTATAGTCCACGTTGTGCTGGTAAGACAAAATCATTGTTATTAATCTCCATGACGATCATTCGATACTATATTACACCAAGTCAAAACGTATATATATCATTGATAATCATTATTCAAATAATGTTGGAGTATTTAAAACTTAGGGTATCGATAAACTGTTGGTGATTATAAAAATCATGAGCATATGATAATAATAAACCCAAGCTTACATGATATCAAGGAAATTGGTACTTGTAAACAATGGAAATTATCAAATTATTTAATAAACAACTAAAGAGATATCTCTAGTAGGGTATAAACCCTTAAAAATAAATAATAGTTTTCATAATAATTATTGATTCTATTATTAGAATGAAGAGCTATGTTTTAGAGTTAGTCCATATAAAAACTCTAATGATAATGATTTAGCTCATAATTCAACGGGAAATATATTTTAAAAGGATTCTCTTCACTCTAGAATAGACTCCTGAGAAGTCTATAGTACTAGGGTAAACTTCAAGAGAAATTGTAATTAGCATTCTTCATAAGCAAATAAAGCTCAGATGTCTTCAATTAAGGCTTTTGGTTGTAATAGTAAAAGACAGTGAAATCATCTAAATATACTTATGGTATAATAGGTATTTTTTTTAAAATGAGATAGTAATATCATCACTTTATTAAGTCATGGAGAGGTTGGACAAATACAAGTCACTTGTTGATGTCAATTATACAAGTGGTCAACTATAAATGCAATGCACTATAATCTGAAAACTATCTCCACTGAACTTATTAAAAAGAAAAGCTATGAGTTCTGTGTAACTCATTTCCCAAAGGGTCTTAAGTCTGTTCTTCACTTAAATAAGTCTTGAAAATTTATGTTAACAACAGTAATAAACTTTTGTTACAATAAGAGTACTAATATGTTGAATATTGGACTCTATTAAGGACTGGATTTAGCATAGAGTAATAATAGAAAGAAGATCAATCTAAGTAATAGTCATTCTTATAATAGTCCATCAATAGTGAAAAGACACTGATCATATCAACATGCTATTAAAATATTGATGTAGTCATAACTTAGATAAGGAGAAGGTATTTTACCTCATAGAACCTTGGAATTTAATCAAGCCAACTTTTACTCTAGCAATATATTCTATACTAATCGAAGTATTTCTGGTTAACGCCTTAATAAACTTTTACTGGATAAAAAATTTACCTGTTCAGCCTATAAAGAACAAAAAAATCCAGATACGTTAGCAATCGCTAAGTAAGCCCCAGCTAGAAAATGACTCCTCACCTACTTGACATTCAAACCATCAGTAGAACTAATTAATCAAATGCAGATTACTTACTTCACATATCAAAATGAAAACAACATTAATTTATATGTGTTAAAGTTAAATGGTTTACTTTTATTTATTTGTTTCATATCTTATATTAGCTGCTAGTAGTTATCTAACTGCAACTGTAAACATTTTATGTTATCTCAAAATTTTAAATTTTTATGAAAATTTGGGGTTTTGACATGTGGTATCAGAGCACAAGGTTCAAACACTAGGTCTTGATGAATCCCAACTAGCTTTTATGAAACAGTAAATTGAATTATTATACTGATGTATTTCTTTTAAATGTTATTCAATCAAAAAAATTGTTTTCTGAAGTTTAACAAACATGTATGGAAAGGCTGGAAGAATATGCAGAGGAGGAATCTCTAGTTACTGAACCAGGAAACTTACCAAGAGATCCTATACCAGAGGACTTAACTACCAATTCCTTAGAACTGTTACAAACTGTAAAAGACCTAAAATCTGAAATGGAGTTTGTAAAACGAGAGAATGAAAGGATTCTGAGGGTTCATGAGGAGCTGAATCAGATCCTAACAGAAAAGTTTCAAACTAAGGGTAGGCGTAGGAGAACTGAATCAGAAGATACAAGTCATCAACGTAAATCTAAAAAGATGAAACATACTTAAGATGAAAGCAGTTCATCTTCTGAGGTGTTTGGTGAACAACGAAATTTCCATTCTACTAGTGATAGTAGTAATGATAATCATTACACTAAAAAGAGGAAATACAAACCTTATGAGAAAATTTCTGGGGAATTCAAAAAGATAAAACCACCAACATTCAATGGAGAGACTGAGAAGGGGGAGGAAGCGGAATCTTGGTTGTTTGGGATGAAAAAGTACTTCCAAATATATAACTATTCTAACCAGTTAAAGGCTAGAATGGCTATCTACAACCTCTCAGGAAAGGCTGACATTTGGTGGCAGGACTTGAAGAGAGTTAAGGGAATAAAAGAGAAAAATGTAAACTGGAGTACCTTTAAGAGGTATTTTAAAAATAAATTTTTGTCTGAGCAATATTATGAAGAGAGTAAAAGAATTTTATGAGCTAAAATTAGGATCAATGACAATGAAAGATCTGAACAACAAGTTCTTAAGTCTACTTAGGTATGTGCCATACCTTGTAAATGAGAAACCAAAGGTACAATGATTCCTCAGCTATCTACCTTATCATATTAAGGACAGGATTGAATATGACAATCCCAAGACCTTGGAAGAAGCTATGAGGAAAGCTAACTTCTGTTTTGAACAGAATCGGAAGAAGAAAAGCTTGGCCAACTGGAAAGCTAAGAAAAATAATAACCAGTATGATCAAAAGAAGAAGGATTTTGTGCCCAATAGAAATTATAAGAACAACAAGGCCAGAAATTATCCTAATAATAAGAACCTTCAAGTAAATAAGAATAATTCTCCAAACAATCAGAATAATTCTAAGGGTAAAGAAATTGCTAATAACCATGGTAATTATACCAAGTTCTTTGAGCACAAAGAACCTATAAAGTGCTGGGAGTGTAATGGTCCACACTATTCTTCAGTCTGTCCTAATAAGAAGAAGACTGCTAGCAATATTCATACCATACAGGAGGAGATGACTGTCAGAGAATTAGCAAGGACTATGCCCAGAATCAACGCAGCCTTGGAGAATCGACAAGCAGAATATCAAACTTCCATGGTGGAAGTAGAAGGTATGATAAATCAAACCCCTGTAACTATTTTAATTGATCATGGAGCTAGTCTCAATTATATTGCACCTAAAATGGTAGAAAAATGTAAGTTACCTGTTGAAAAATTTGAAAATTCATGGTTGGTTCAGTTAGCCACTGTTGCTAAAAGGAAGGTAACTTGTTTTGTAAAAGAATGTGCAGTAGTTATGGATCATTTAGAAACAATTGTGAAGCTTAATGTGTTGCCTCTTGGTTCTTATGATTTGATGATTGGTATGGACTGGTTAGAACAACATAGGGTAATTTTAAATTGTTATGATAAAATATTCACATGTTTAAACAGTGATGAAAAACTGGTAAGTGTAAAAGGAATCCCTAGAAAAACCACGATAAGGCATATTTCTTCTCTACAACTTAAGAGAGCTGTTAGGAAGGGATGTAAAACTTATGCAGTAACAATAACTGATGATGAGAGTCTAATTAAGACAAATAAGTTAAAATTGGAAGACATACCAGTCTCAAGAGAATATGTTGATGTATTCCCTGAAGAAATTTTGGGACTACCTCCGAAAAGGGAATTGGATTTCACCATTGAGTTGGTACCTGGCGCAGTACCTAGCTCAAAGGCCCCTTATCGAATGAACATACTCGAACTTAATGAATTAAAATCTCAATAAAAAGAACTAATTGATAAAAATGATATTCGACCAAGTGTGTCTCCTTGGGGGGCACTTGTCATCTTCGTTAAGAAAAAGGATGGAACCATGCGACTTTGCATAGATTACCATCAGTTGAATAAGATGACCATTAAAAATCGATATCCATTGCCCCGCATAGATGATCTGTTTGATCAACTACGTGGAGCCACGGTGTTTTTGAAAATAGATTTAAGGTCTGGATATCATCAAGTTAGGATTAAAGATGAAGACATCTTTAACACAGCTTTCAGAACCAGATATGGCCATTACGAGTTTGTCGTTATGCCATTTGAGCTTACTAATGCCCCAGCTATGTTCATGTGTTTAATGAACAATGTCATGCATAAGCATCTTGATAAGTTTGTAGTCGTGTTCATCGACGATCTATTAATCTATTAAAAAACTGAAGAATAACATAAAGAACATTTAAAAATTGTTTTGCAAGAGTTACGAGATCATCAACTCTTTGCAAAGTTTAGTAAATGTGATTTTTTCAAGGATAAGATTCAATATTTAGGTCATGTGGTGACCAAGGAAGGGATTTCAGTAGATCCTGAAAAGATAAAAGCAATCGAAGATTGTCCAATTCCTAAGGATGTAACGGATGTTCGATCTTTCATGGGAATTACCGGTTACTACCGGAGATTCATTGAAGGTTTTTCGAGGATCGCGAATCTGATAACTTCTTTAGAGAAGAAAGGAAAGAAGTTTGATTGGAACCAAAAATGTGAGGAAATCTTTAAATAGTTAAAAACTTTATTAACCAACGCACCTATTTTAAGAATAACTGATCCTAATAAATAATTTGTAGTGTGCACTGACGCCTGCAATGATGGATTAGGCGGTGTTCTGACTCAAGAAGGGCATATTATTGCCTATGAATCAAGAAAGTTAAAAATTCATAAAAATAATTATGCAACTTACGATCTGGAATTAGCAGCTGTTATACATGCTTTAAAAATGCGGCGACATCACCTAATTGGCAGAAAATTTATTTTAATGACTGATAATAAAGGATTGAAGTATATGTTAGATCAGCCTAATCTAAATGCCAGACAAGCGAGGTGGTTAGCTTTCCTAAGCGAGTATGATTTCGAAATTCAGCACATTAAAGGTAAAGAAAATAAAGTTGCTGATGCATTAAGTAGGAATGCAAGGCTGAATTTTGCAGCAGCTATCAGCACTTATGCTACATATTTGGATGAACAACTTAAAGAAGGAATACAACAAGATAAAATTTACCAAAGTTTACAAGCTAAAACTAAAGAAAATCCAATAGAAAGCTTAAGTAAAGGGTACAGTTTAAATGCAAAAGAATTTTTACTGTATAAAGATAGAATGTATGTACCTTATGTACCTAAAGTTAAGCTGTTAATTCTGGATGAAATTCATAAAACTCCATACTTAGGTCATCCAGGCTATCAAAAGACTATAACTATGTTAAGAAAAGAATATTTTTGGCCAAATATGAAAACTGAAGTAGTAGAATATATATCTAGGTGTTTTGAATGTCAGCAAGTAAAGACCGAACACCAACACCCAACTGGATTACTTTAGCCATTACCCATTCCTAGTTGGAAATGGTAAATAATTAGTCTTGATTTTATTATTGGACTGCCTAGAAATCAGAATTTAAATGACTCTATCATGGTAGTAGTCGATAAGTTAAGTAAATTAGCTCACTTTATACCTGTTAAAACTACATATAAAGCTGCAAACATAGCTGATATCTTTCTAAAACAGATTTTTCGATTGCATGGAGTGCCGAAAGTCATAATCTCAGATAGAGATCCTAAATTTACAGGAAACTTTTGGAAGTCTTTGTTTAAAGGGTTAAACACTACATTAAATTTTAGTACTTCATTCCATCCTCAAACAGATGGACAAACTGAAAGGGTAAACCAAGTACTGGAAGATTTATTAAGAATGTATCTGAAAGACCAGCCAAGTAAATGGGAGGATTATTTGCATCTGGTAGAATTTGCTTATAATAATAATTATCAGACATCAGCCAGATTTAGTCCTTTCAAAATTTTGTATGGACGGAAATGTAATACTCCTACCTCTTGGAGTAATCAGGTGGATAGATTAGTACTAGGTCCTGAACTGTTAAAGGAAATGGAAGAAATTGTAAAACAGGTGCAAAGTAATCTGAAGGTTGCACAGAATCGGCAGAAAAGTCAAGCAGACTTAAAAAGAACTCCAAAGGAGTTTCAGGTAGGTGAACATGTGTTCATCAAGGTAAGACCCCAAAAAAGATATTTGGGATTGGGGAGTTGTGCAAAACTAGCACCTCGTTACTGTGGTCCATTTGAAATTTTGTCTAGGATTAGACAAGTAGCTTATCAATTAGCATTAACACCTAATTTAAGAGTACATAATGTTTTTCACATTTTCGTATTAAAGAAATATGTTCATGATGCTACTCATGTTGTTAACAAGAATGATGTACAAGTGGAACAAGAAGGAGATTTTCTGGTGGAACCGGACTGTATCCTCAGGCGGAGGGAGATCACACTTCGGAACCGCACCATTGGACAAGTGAAGGTGCAATGGAAGCACCTTACTCCAGAAGAAGCCACCTGGGAAATGGAAAGTAATATGCGAGATGCATATCCAATTCTGTTCCAGGGGAATTCTTAGGATGAAGAATAAATAACATCGAGGACGATGTTATGTTCTAAGGGGGTGTGTATGTCACATGCCCCAATTTTGGAAAAATAATATTATCTTATTTGATTTTATTTAAAGACAATATGTTAAATTTTATGCTAAGTTGTAATTGATGACTCAGGAGAGTCAAGGATGTTGAATGTAATTTTGAATATTTTAATTATAAATAAATAAAAGTGAAGACAATAGCTTAGGAGAGCTGTTAAAAGAGTGTTTACAGGTCAAGTTGGTGGAGGAGACTGGGTGGAGAGCAAACAAACATGTGGCAGCATCCTCAAACACTTCCAACTGTTGCAGGTGGCAACCTCCCTACATTTGGGGTCATGATCCCCCAAGAAAGTGGGATCATAGTAGGTGGCTCAATTAATGACAACTGACCCAAAAGACCCAAGCAATCTTTATAAAAATGCCCATTGAAGAGAGCTGAGGCTGCTCATTCTAGAGAAGTGATCATTTAGGTGAATGTACTTCAGAGAAATTCAATGGCAAGGGAATTTGTGGAAGTAGTTTGAGGAGTTAACTGCTAAGTGATCTAGTGCAACTTTTTAGCTGAAGGATCTTACTGCTGAGTGCAGAGTGAATACTGAGTCATTGGACTAGTCTGTTGTTTGTTTGCTCCACCAGTTCTCATCCAAGGAGACCAGGAACAGGCTCGGGGGTCCTGAGGAGACGTTGTTTGAGCGCTCTCCAAGTGTTGGTAGGGAGGAATGGCCTCCTAACGTTGTTGTTGTCCAGCTTAATCAGGTTCTACAATCTTTTTGTTTTACTGTGTTAAATGGTTAAAAATGACTCTGATTGTTATCTAAATGTTAAATGTTTAGTTGCAAATATTAGAGTTAGTAATCTTATAGATATTTGAAGGAATGAATTTAAATAGATGAAAAAATAATTCTAACCTGTGTTTTTCCACATCTGGAAGGACCAGATCGTACTCCAGCACATACAGTGTATTTAAAATAGATGAAGGATATGATAGGAGTTGAAATGAATAGATGTATTATGCTTTTCATAATATCAGAATAATTTATTTCTGTATGTAAATTATTATCAGAAAGGAACCATAACCTGTTATCTATGTTTATTATTTAAACCAGCTTGTTTATGTAAGTATGCTGGAAAAGAAATAGCAATAACTCGATACAGGTAGGAAGGATTAATATACTCAAGTAGACAAAAGGTTATGTGCTACACAGTACAATATTCTTTCTAAATCGAATTAAATACACAGGAGAGTAAACTGTATTATATTCTATGTATATATTTTCTTATGATTATTTAATAACCAACTGCTTATGGAGTAAAGGATTTACAATTAAACTGCTTTATTTACTTTCAGTCCATTGATTATTTAATTACTAATCATATAATCTATTTATTAAAAAATATTAACTATACCTAGTTTAATACATACTATGAAGATAAGTAGTGTATTACTAAAGTATCTAAGTAAAAAGAGCAAGACTGAATTAAGTTACAGAAGCTGAACTTAGAGTATTTCAACCTGTTGGATTAAGTAAACTTAACAAAAGGAACATGATATAACAAATTCATAAACGAATTACATATCTAAGAAAGAACTATTTTGAAAATTATTAACAGGTTTATACAGGAAAAGTAACTACAAGGTCAAAACCCTTTCTTAATTTCTTTGTTAATATAAAGAAAAATAGCTAAGCTATGATTTTACTATTTGAAATATTATCATTGAATAAACTGAACTATTGTATACTGGTTACAGTCTTTATAATAAAAATATATGTATAGATGCAAATTGAGGAAATTACATTATATACAGATAACAACATTTACTTAAACAATATTTGTTTTATAAGTAGGAGAGTTCACTTAACAAAATTTAAAAGAATTCTTTAACCAGGGTTTTATTTGAAGAAAACCCTACCTCACTTTCTAAACAAATAACAACATTTATAAATTATATCATGACTAAATGATAGTCCAAAAACCATTAACAATAGTCTAATGCAATTAACAAACAATACATACTGATTACACAGTCGAATAGAGTAATAACCCTAAGTACACAGAGTCTTATTAGTACCATTAAGATGAATAGTCATATAAATAACATTAAGGTAAACTGATTCTGAGCTCAAAGGAAACCCTTATGTTTTCAAAAGAAACTGTATATTGCGTGACAGGCCGAAAAGGCTTAAACTTAAACAAGTACAAAAAAAACATCTTAAAAGCCAGTGCACCCATATTGTGGTATGGGGTTTTAAATGTTGAAACCAATAGTTTTGATACTAAAACCTACAACAAGGTATAATCCTTTCTTTTAACACAAGAAGATAGCTTTACAAGTCACGGCATTGTGTTGGAGTCACCCTGCTGAAAGCAAGGGTTTAAAATCAAAAACCAAAACTAGTAAACTGAAGAACAACAATAACCCAAGACTAGGTAACCACCATGCCGTAACTTCTTCCAACTGGAAACTTCCCCTAAGGTATGAACAAGCAGGGAGAACCATTGTATAATCGGGGCTTACCCATACACCGAATGCCGGTTCCTTTGAGAGGTGATTCCTATCTTTCTCTTGTTAAGGCGAACTATCCCTGCAATCTGGAAACCAAAGCTTGTTTAGAAACTTGTTTAAAGAACTGAAGACTGTAAATAAAATCTGGAATAGACTCTTGATAATTACCTCACCCGGAGGTAAAGTTTATGGAGCCACGAAGGAACAGCAGCACCACAACTAGCGTAACGAGAGTCCAAAATCTCATACTCGCAAGTGACAGAGACGACAGAGGCTCATGTACAAGCCACACTAATAGCAGTAGCAAGAACACGGGGTCTTCACTTAGTGAAACCATGCCATAGCACGTTCGTTCGTGGCATATGAAACAATACCCCTATTTTCAAAAAATATTGGAAAATACCTCCCAAAATCATTTTTTTAACCCCCTCCCAATATGCCTTGCCGATTTTAAAAAACCCCTATTTTCCCTATATATTGCATGTATCCATTTTTTCATTTACATTTTTTATACCCCTTTATATTTCTACCTAAGGAAAAAAAAAACTAAACACAAGAAAGGGCAACACTTGATAGGCGCCCTTAGGGAAATCACTTTATTAAGAATTAAAATGTATCACATGATGTCAAAACAAATAAGAGAGGGTTTATTTGTACCAATCTCAAACAGTAGTGTGTTTTCCCCAAGAAGGGTTCAAAAATGAAACTTACACCATTTATAACTGCTTCTTTCCATCACGTACTTTTTATCCAAGCACCATTTTGGTATCTAGGAGATTGTACAACTTCAGAAACAAAATTGATTTGGAATCTTCAATGCATACTGTTAATCTTTTTAGATTAACAGTATGCTCGATTTTAAATGCAGAGAATTGCAACTTGTTCTTCAGTTTAATGATTCCAATCATGGATTATTATTTCAAACCCTCGATTCTAGCAGCAACAATTTCCATTTCAATTCGTTCCAGCAGACGCCCCTAATCTTGGTCCCGATTTCTTTTGGTTTCCCGGAATCTAATTAGAAATTAAGATGGAAAATTTCTTGAGATATAATTCATCGGTGGCCCAGGTTATAACCTTCAGATATCTTCTATGATCTACCTTTTCTCTATTTGTTTGGACTTATGTTTCTCTATCAGTCTGCTGCAAACCATTTTACATCTGCATGAATGCTAAATCTGATCTACAATCCTATCATGAATAAATATGCAGGGCCTGTTAGCCAAACAACTTTTTCAGTATACAAAAATTGTAAATAACATCTGACCAGAAAATGAGACCATACGTGGATGCCAAGTCGAGCTACTGTAACTATCACCATTTGTGCATGTGCACTTACCATAGGCGAATAAGCAATGTAAAGGCGAGATGAGTACCGGCCAGTCACAATACATAGAAGAACATGCATTAGAATAAGATTTATTATGAAAGTGTAACCTCCCCAGGAACAGACCTACAAAGAAGAACCTGTATTAAAATTATCTTTATAATATCAATAACAATAATTGCATCATGCATGGATATCATTTGTTATTCCAATGACCTACTTACCATATAAAAGTAAGCCAAGGCATTTAAAGTAGCATAAAAAAGAGATCCAGTGTTCAATGTCTGCAAAAGTTCAAAATAACGATCACGTTAACAAAATAGGAAACTCCAGCATATTAAAATTATTTTTCATGCCATAATAAGATTAGTTTCATTGTAGACTCTAATCAATTTCCTCAGCAGTGGAACTACATATTATAAGACTGCAAATCTTCATGAATGGACATGACTTAGGTACTAAGATTTACAAAATACCAATACCATCATTTTCAGATTTCTGCTATAATTTACACTGAACAAGGTTTGCACATGGATGTACCTTGATATATAGATAGAATGTAATGATCAACGCAAATATAGCTACAGCCTCATTATCATAACTTCCAACCACAGATCGCAATATATATGAAGGCACCTGCAACCAAACAATGATTTATAAAATCATAAACATGTTATCAACTTTAGCAATTGAACAATAGACTAAAATAATAAATACAATGATTAAAGAAAATATGCAAAAAAGAAGAATGCTTTCTTACAAAACGCATTATTTTCTTAGTTGGCTACTTGTACTAGCACTGACACTAAGTATACATTCAAGGCAGCATTTGCCACCTTATACTATTCATGCAGGCATGCTTCGATTTATTTTGTAGTCAACTGGAAGTCCAATATAATCATTTGGTAACAACAGAAAGTGCATTCCATGTTTATAAATTAGGATATAATCAGACACATGAGTACCATCTCCCAAAGCCCAACTGCCATGCATATACTTTGTCAAATCCGGATCCCATAATAAATTTAAATAGAACTTATAAGACTGCTATAAAGGATAGATTTACATAGCCTTAAAATTATCCTACAGATTGTTTAATTTTGTTTCTCATACATTTCCAATCAGCATTGCCCCGGGGAAGCATGCCCACCCTTGGAAACAAGTACCAAAACTCACCAAGATTGACTGGGACTCATGAGTCAAACCTAGCTCGCCTCTCAAAACAAATGGTTTCAAAATGCCAGATAGTCAAATTCAATGCCAGCATGTCTAGCTTGCAAGTACTCACAAGACAAACTCTTACCCACAAGTACTAACTGAGTTTTCACAGCCAAGCAATTTTGACTCAAAATCCTGATGAAAACCTCAGTCTGTCCCCTTATAATTACCAATCTGCAAAATAAGCCCCACTATGCTCAGATTTTTTCAACAGCTTCTGCAACACAGAAAAATAGTGTTTTAGACATTCATAGCTGCTAAGGTTTCCAGCATTCAATGAGGCCAAAGGAAAATCTTTTTCAAATTCAGATCACCGTGTGGTGGGCATTCAAAGCTGTAGCAGCAGTCTATTTTTGCGTTGCAGGAAGTAATTTCACTCATTTAGACACTGCTAAATTTTCTTTCAACAAGTTCTCAACTCACCCTAAGCTCCCTAAGAAAATTTCCCACAAAATGAGACCATACATGGATGCCAAGTCGAGCTACTGCAACTATCACCATTTGTGCATGTGCACTTACCAGAGGCGAATAAGCAATGTAAAGGCGAGATGAGTACCGGCCAGTCACAATACATAGAAGAACATGCATTGGAATAAGATTTATTATGAAAGTGTAACCTCCCCAGGAACAGACCTACAAAGAAGAACCTGTATTAAAATTATCTTTATAATATCAATAACAATAATTGCATCATGCGTGGATATCATTTGTTATTCCAATGACCTACTTACCATATACAAGTAAGCCAAGGCATTTAAAGTAGCATAAAAAAGAGATCCAGTGTTCAATGTCTGCAAAAGTTCAAAATAACGATCACGTTAACAAAACAGGAAACTCCAGCATATTAAAATTATTTTTCATGCCATAATAAGATTAGTTTCATTGCAGACTCTAATCAATTTCCTCAGTAGTGGAACTACATATTATAAGACTGCAAATCTTCATGAATGGACATGACTTAGGTACTAAGATTTACAAAATACCAATACCATCATTTTCATATTTCTGCTATAATTTACACTGAATAAGGTTTGCACATGGATGTACCTTGATATATAGATAGAATGTAATGATCAAAGCAAATATAGCTACAGCCTCATTATCATAACTTCCAGCCACAGATCGCAATATATATGAAGGCACCTGCAACCAAATAATTAATTATAAAATCATAAACATGTTATCAACTTTAGCAATTGAACAATAGACTAAAATAATAAATACAATGATTAAAGAAAATATGCAAAAAAGAAGAATGCTTTCTTACAAAATCCATTATTTTCTTAGTTGGCTACTTGTACTAGCACTGAAACTAAGTATACATTCAGGGCAGCATTTGCCACCTTATACTATTCATGCAGGCATGCTTCGATTTATTTTGTAGTCAACTGGAAGTCCAATATAATCATTTGGTAACAACAGAAAGTGCATTCTATGTTTATAAATTAGGATATAATCAGACAGATGAGTACCATCTCCCAAAGCCCAACTGCCATGCATATACTTTATCAAATCCGGATCCCATAATAAATTTAAATAGAACTTATAAGACTGCTATAAAGGATAGATTTACATAGCCTTCAACAGATTGTTTAATTCCGTTTCTCATACATTTCCAATCAGCATTTCCCTGGGGAAGCATGCCCACCCTTGGAAACAAGTAGCAAAACTCACCAAGATTGACTGGGACTCATGAGTCAAACCTAGCTCGCCTCTCAAAACAAATGGTTTCAAAATGCCATATAGTCAAATTAAATGCCAGCATGTCTAGCTTGCAAGTACTCACAGGACAAACTCTTACCCACAAGTACTAACTGAGTTTTCACAGCCAAGCAATTTTGACTCAAAATCCTGATGAAAACCTCAGTCTGTCCCCTTATAATTACCAGTCTGCAAAATAAGCCCCACTATGCTCAGATTTTTTCAATAGCTTCTGCAACACAGAAAAATAGTGTTTTAGACATTCACAGCTAAGGTTTCCAGCATTCAGTGAGGCCAAAGGAAAATCTTTTTCAAATTCAGATCACCATGTGGTGGGCATTCAAAGCTGTAGCAGCAGTCTATTTTAGCGTTGCAGGAAGTAATTTCACTCATTTAGACACTGCTAAATTTTCCTTCAACAAGTTCTCAACTCACCCTAAGCTCCCTAAGAAAATTTCCCACAAAACAAATTTGGAGGTTGAATCTAATCTATTTCAGCAAATATTTAAGGCTTTTTTGTTGTTTTAAAACTTTTTCCCATAAAACCCTAGGACAAAAAATTTAAAATACATAAACCCCCTGTAGAATCAAACTCTGTCCACAATGGAAAACCCCTAGTACACACTTTTTTGCTCCCAATACAACCTGGTTCTCAATCTAGCTTGAACAAAAAAAATTGGAAGAAGAATGTACACTGGAAGCCAGGAAAGTTATTGCAAATATCTGATACAATTCTGACATTCCTTTAAGTTGGTGCAATAAGCCCTTGTTGCAATGATTTATGCAGTTGTCATTGTTGGTCATGGGTTCAAAGTACAAAGTATGAAAACCTTAGGGTTGAATTTTATTTCTCAGATAGTTGAGGATCTAAGCCAAATTCTTCCATACTATCACCAGACATCAGTTGACACGGGTTGTACCATCATGAATAACAAACAGATAGATACAGGGAATAATACCTTGATAAATTTCTGTGTTTCTTGTCCGAAGAGCAGGATGTTCCCTATCCCTAGTATGTGATATTTTTATATGCATTTCAAAAGTGGTGCAGAGATCAGTTGGACACCCCGCAGAGGATTCCAGCACTTTCTTGAATAGTATAACTTATCCTACCTTTAAGTCAGACACATGTCTGTATGTGGGTAAAGATTAGCTTCATCATTAAGCTAAGTCTTGCTAAATGCATCAAGATTACGGGTGGACTGCAAAGGTTGCAGAATTAATAAGCAAGGAACATAATCCTCTTGTGGATGTTATTTGAGCACATGCAAGCTAACCCATGTACACCCATGTAGTGAAAAGACAGGTGCTGGTTGATTAATCATAAATCCATGTCGTGGATAAGGATAACTATTCTTGTGAATAGAAATTAAGCACGTGTTTGCAAACATAAGAATAGGAATTATCTGTAAATATGTGGACCTGCAAGACAACTTGCTTCTTAAGGTGACTTTGCTTACAGGTAAACCAACCTCAGAAATACCTACTTATAGCACTCCAACGAAGCACAAAAGCTTCTTCAAGAATAGAACCCTCTAGGAAAGACTAATCAGCAGCTTTAGGAAGGATTAAAATAGCAGCAAAAGAATTTATGTGGAGGCCCTAATCAGCTTTTCATCAGTCAAGAATAGCAAAGCATGTAAGAGCTATGTCAGAGTTTCAAAAAGTAGAACTACAGTACTTTTCTTGGAAGATCATGTGTCCTATAAGCATCCACATCAATAGATTGAATTCAGCAAAAGCCGCACTACTGTTGAGGAGGAAATTTGGGCTTATATATCAGATAAACTTGGCATAGATTCCATGACAAATTCAGTGCTGCAATTCAGATAGAACTGCAATGATTTTAAAATGCAGAAAGGCACTTTCAAATCAAAATAGAAGCGCTGCTTTTCATTCTCTGAAGAGAACATGGAGCATAGGATAATGA
This sequence comes from Pseudotsuga menziesii, assembly GCA_001517045.1. NCBI lineage: Eukaryota > Viridiplantae > Streptophyta > Pinopsida > Pinales > Pinaceae > Pseudotsuga > Pseudotsuga menziesii. Next base: position 652,808 of record LPNX010477656.1, read on the forward strand.
TACCACAAATCATTCTAAAACCAGTAAACGCCAACATTATTAGTGAGGACAAAATCAGTCTATTTTTAGACTAAGAATAGAATTGTTTCTGGCATCAATTTTCAGTGCTACGAGAGATTAAATTCATCGTAAATATATCCCTGCTTCTGGCTAAATTTTGCTTGAATCTATTTCTAAACCTAGCTTTGCTCTTTGGAGATGGGATTCCATCCCAAAAAGGTTTAAATCGACTTTATTTTCAGCGTAGTTCCTAGAGATTTCTTGCATCTGCTTCAAGTCAGAATTAGAATGAGTTATCTTTATAGAAAAGCAATCCATGTTTAGCACAAAGATCTCACAGCCTCAGGTATATGCACAAGAGAAGGTAGAAAGAGCCAACCATTGGTGCACAGAAGTCCTTCAACATTCTTACTTCTTGCTCTTCATTGTGTTTCCAAGTCCTTAAGCTACAATCAAACATTGTTCATAGGACAAGAAGGTTCTTAAGCTCTGTTACTTGTCATGTCCCCTTAGGTCCTTTGGACAAGTCTTACTTTGAATTTTATTAGAACTTTGTACTCAAATCAACATTTGTGAATGAAAGTCATCATGTTCAGTCTATGAAAACATTTGATTAATTACAATCCCTTTAGTTTGTCGACTCTCTTAGCTTCGAGATTCAGATTTAAGTTTTATTAATCAATGAGATTCCATTTATAATTGCCTCCCTGATTTTCTTCTTTTCTCATACCCAAGGACAAGGCTGTGAAGGCACTGGTCACTCATGCACAATAGACATCTCATACAAGGTTATGTGCAGATTTTGATAGTTTTTTGCTTATTTAGAAAATTAGTTTTCAGATATGCAAACATTAATCACAAATCTGAGCCTTTTTCTTACTAATTTGAAACATTTGATCACAAATTTTCAAATTTCCAATGAAAAAGACACCTTCCGGATACCCCAATCAGATCAGGGAAGCACTGATCCAGAAGTGAGAGGAATTGTGCAGGTGACAGAAAGAAAGCTAAAAGAGGTCGTAGCTAAGAGTTTCAGAACAGTGTTTTGGACAGGAGCTTGGGTAGTTGTTGAAACATTGGAGCTATGGTTTAGAAGTGAGAACCACAGAGACATCTCTAGTGTGAATGTGATAGATATTTCTATCTAGAGTGGGTGCCCATCATGGAACATATAGCACAGTGAAAGAGAACCTTCATGTCTGGAGACAGGTACTAGGTTCGATTCCTAGTAGGGCAGGTAGGATTTCTTACTTGAATATCAACGGGATATTTTGAAACTGTGTCTGCTAAAGCTGCATCTAGCATATCATATGGACACCCATAAAAGAGGTCCTCTAGACTTTGCTCCCATCGTTCAAGTGCTAGAGGTGTTATGTGAGAGGCATTAGGACCATCCACAAGATCATCAGTTCTCCTGCACCATACGATACCACGCATAACACTTCAGATTAGAAAGTGGGCAGTTTATTTGTCCTTCCCAAATTTACATGGACATCAAGTGTAAAACAAAAACATTGAATATTCAAGAAATTTGCTAACAGAATTCTTCAAATCTACAAGTACAATATCCACAACCACGGATAGGGTTAGCTCATTCCATTTTCCTGTATTTCATTAATTTTGGCACAATTTCTCCACTCCATACAGAAGTAATTCCCTTAGAATGTACCCAATGGTCTATAAAGCATTTCCTATCCCAGAAGTAAATAAGCTGGACAATTAGGAGGCTGGATTTTGTTTAGGAATTCACACTAGATTAATCAGTACTATGCAAATAAACTAGGCAATAATTTTCCAACATATACAACTGACTATAGGAACAAAGTATCCAGAGTGAGAGCCAATATGAGTGTGTGAATGTGTATTAAAGTAGTAAATGGTTGGAAGCAGAGTAGACAGATAGTATACTCGGGTCAGAAGTTCTTGGCCCTTGGGTACAAAATATTTAACATGGATGACAATCATAAGGTGGATGACTTTACAGTACCACTAAAAAAACTTGACTGGCATATTTATGCAGACAACAAGGCAGCTTGCTGAGAGCATTTAACCTTTACAGAGAAAAGTGGGAATCAAATAGAATATGGCAGAACTCCATAGCCAGAACAATGGAAATAATTACTGTGGTATTGTTCTATTGCTAGGCCACTTCTTGCCACTTCTATGTTGATCCATTTGTTGCTTCATCCTATTTTTGACCATATGAGGGTTTTCTTCAAGGGTTGGCAAAGTTTCTTTAGTCTTTTCAATGTGTATCCATTTCAATGTGATTTTGGTAAACTTGTAATGACCCATTGATATCTCAAAATGACCAGTGAGGATCAACGATAATCTAATATTGAGAACATGGGAATTGGTGTACTAATGCAGGTGTTCAACAAAGGCAGTGCAGAAAGGCTCAACAATGTGATAAAGGATCGAGATGGTATAAAGTATCCAGCTAACAAAGTATCCAGAGTTCATATACAACTGACTATAGGAACAAAGTATCCAGAGTGAGAGCCAATATGAGTGTGTGAATGTGTATTAAAGTAGTAAATGGTTGGAAGCAGAGTAGAAAGATAGTATACTCGGGTCAGAAGTTCTTGGCCCTTGGGTGCAAAATATTTAACATGGATGACAATCATAAGGTGGATGACTTTACAGTACCACTAAAAAAACTTGACTGGCATATTTATGCAGACAACAAGGCCACTTCTTGCCACTTCTATGTTGATCCATTTGTTGTTTCATCCTATTTTTGACCATATGAGGGTTTTCTTCAAGGGTTGGCAAAGTTTCTTTAGTCTTTTCAATGTGTAGGCAAAGTTTCTTTAGTTTATTCAGAAGATTAATCTTGTGGCAGGACACTGAAGAAAATGGCAGAGAGCACCTACCTTCTGAAGTATGAAAATGAGGATTGCTACACTGTTACTCTGAAGTGATGTA